>JAEIIF010021034.1:0-10910 GCA_018874455.1 Drosophila trapezifrons | reverse complement strand
TTGGGTACCGGGTATCTCACAGTCGGTCCCACTCGACTGTAGCTTTTCTACTTGTTTGAGTTGAAAGTGCGATTCTCACTTCTATCTCACCTCGTTGAGCAGTGTTTTTGGTGTGGTTAGTAAACAAACTACGAGAGTAGCAAACTGGCCTGACGACGACTTCTACAATCAATAAAAAAGTTGGAAAAATGTTTTTACCAGGCAGGCTAAGGAATACAAATATTTTTACAAGTGATTTCTTGAAATTGGATATGGATCAATGGAGGGATTAGAATCCTTGTGGAACGACAGTAGGAAAGCAAAATAATATTAAAAGTTCTCGACTTCAATATGTATGAAAGCTATAGTCGAGTGTGTTTCCCTGTGAGGTACCCGGTACCCCAAGCTATTTGCAGACAAATGCGTTAATTTCCTTAGCAGTGAATACTTTCACTATATGTTGAATCAACTTGTCAGGTGCTGCTGATCAAGATAATAAATATAGTTTCTTTATCGAGTCGGCTTACTTCTGCCTGTTGCATACATTCTCGGTTGACACTAAGTCATAATACCCTTGTAACTGTATCGGGTACCGGGTATACAAATCTGAAATACCATTCCGATGAAAAGAAAGCGAAAGATAAAAAACCTTGACAGACGAAACGTTTTTGCTGACAATATAACTTAATATACAACAAGCAATTAAACTTAAATAAAAATGGTTACAAACTATTCAGCATCTGCGGAAATGGAAAGAAGAGCGGTACAATGGCAATACGTCAGTCCGAGGTCCGAGTGCGACGCGGTGGGCCATGGAAAAATTGCTGTGAAAACATATATATATATGAACGTGTTTTATTTTATGATAGCCCTTTGTCAGCACAGGACACTCCCGCACACACGCACTTGCACACTCGCTGCACTTGACAGGCGAGGATGCGGCGGCGAGGGAGCAAAATCTGCTGTGCACATAGACAGTGCCAAGTGTGGAACCATTCGGAGAATTGGATGGAGGACGGAGGGGACCACGCACGACATGACTGTAACATGTAATTATTTTTCAATAAAACCCAAGGCAGCAAAAGCAACAACGCGATGACAACGACGCCACTGACAACATGCCGTATGAGTGACCAAGGCAAAAGTAAAAATATAAATACAACAACGCCAACCAAACAAGAAGAAACTCTGTAGTCAAGTGCCTCGACAAGTAGATACCCGATACTCATATGTCTTTTATTTTTCTTAATAAATATAAACATCTATGAGCATCAAAATGTTTTTTATTAAGTAAACTGTTTTTCAAGCACAAAATTTAATATTTTGCTAAACGACGAACATTGTTTTTAAGTATACAAAGAATAATCGGTCCTTATTGCAAACTTTTTGGTACATAGCAAAAGGTATGGGAAATGAATAAAAAAATATATATTGCTTTATTTGTAAATTGACCAGCTCCTAAACTGCGCTATACAGCCATTTATTTTCAAGGGCCATATGACTATCTCCGGTATAATTCGATATTCACGAAGGTGATCGGCTAACGATTTCAAAATACATATTAAATATAAATCTATAAATATTTGTACATTTCTAGGCACGACCTCTTGCACAAAAAAAGCCCTCTTATTAAGGGGTATGCCAATATATATTGCATACGTGATAATAAAATGAAATAAAAATGTCCAGCATATATGCGTCAGCAACAGTTACGCGTTACTACACTCCAACTTGGCTTGGAAGGGGCACAGGACTGGCCACGAAAAGACAATAAAAACGAAATTATTAATTTGACGGGGAAAGCTGGCAGGGGAAAGAGGGAGCTTAAAGGAAGAGTGACCACAGCATTTTAACAGCCGCAATTTTTATGAAAATGCTATCCGTCCCGCTCCTTTTCTGTTATTTTATTTTTATTTTTTGCCAGCCACGCCCACTGAGTGAAGCAGCTGCTGCAGAAAATAAAAACAAAAGACTCGTCATCAGGGGATTCCGGGGAAATGGAGTGGGAAGAGTAAGAGGACAAATGCATGAAAATCTGACAAGCCCGTGGCATATGACATGCCATCCCTCTTCCTCTCTCTGCAACCGCGCCCGTTCGCTCCCTCTCCTGCTCTGGCTCTCTGCTGATGTCCGAGCATAAAAACTTTTCTTTTAGTCCAGTTTTGCTTCTTTGCTGCGGTTGACAGCCAACAGCGACAACATTTAAAGGTCGAGCGCTGGTTGCGAGGAATGCATTTTTATTGAATAAACAAATTTCCCAAACACACGCACGAAAAGGAAGAGCGGGTAATAAGGAGGCCCCACTTAAAACATAATTAAATTTCAGTTTTGCAAAATCAAGGCTCTTATTGTTTTCTGCCCCCAAAAAGGCCGCGCAAGCCGACACGATGTATGGTATTCATGAATTCGTGCATTCAGCGGTTCGGGAGTGTCGCCCAATGAGTCCGTAGGGAGACAGGCTAACAGTCCTGAAAACTGCATCCTTTGCAAGGCTTCCGGAGATATAGGACGGAAAATCGTAGATTATATCCGTGACTCACTCACACTCTGGTACACGTGATAAGGAAACTAATTAAGCTTCAACTCTGATTAGCAGCTACAACTTTTTTGTGTCCTTTCAAATGACATTTTTTGCGTCCGCTTGCTACATACTCTTGTGCGCATCAAAGCGAAATAATTAACAAATGTATAACACACACTGGGATAGAGAGCATACATATCTCTCGCTCAAAACTGCTTTTCAAATGCCAATGGCAAAGGCTTGGGCTGGGCTTCAGTAGAAAAAAAAAACAGAGCGCGGAAACTGTAAAAAAACTCACAGGATCAGAAACCACTGGACACAGGCCAGTCGGCAGGGGGAGTACCCATTTTAATTAGCCGAGCACCATATTTTTTAATGCTCGGCGTCCCATGCATAATGGTCACCCAGCTAGCCAGTTAATCCATAAACCGACGGCTCCAGTTCGAACCCAACCCAAACTGATGGCGTCAATAGTTTAATCATAAAGTATAAGGCAAAAGAGGGTAACGATAACAACCATTCATCGGCTCCGGGACTGGGACTGGGAGTGGGTAGTGCGATGCCTCCACTTGGAGAAACGGCTCATCTGTCAATTGCGGGCGCTAGAAAAGCTACCAGAATGAGGCGCGTAACTTCCTCGCAGTGCATCGGGTGCTGAAGGGCTCCTCGGACTTCTCTCTACCAACTGCCATTCAGATGGCTTTAATGGAGAAGTGGCAGTGGTGGTGAAGCCGTCGCTAAGCCTATTCAATGCGAGGTTCAATGGGCGATGCCAAACAGCGGCTAAATGCCTTTTGTATGCTATTGAAAAGTCTTTCACCTATTGATGGATGAATCCAGCTGGATACGAATTGGGTCTGGAGTTGACTGGGGCTTACTGGTGCGGGCCGAGCTGGCAGAGTAATTGGTCGGTCAGCAGAATGTTCCCACTATACGTTATTTATGCATTCCACTTTATTATCCATCATTTTGAAAAAGCTAATTAAGTTTTATGCTTGTATACGGACGAGTTAAGAGCTAACAACAAGGCTGAAGGACACTTGGTGCAATTAAAATGATGAATGAGTGAACAAGTTATAATATACGAATTACACAAAGCAGTGTTTCCTTGTATACTTACAAATTTCCAGATTGATTTGTTTTTAACTTACCTAAAAAGAGAAAATAAAATGTAATTATTAAACTTAGCATTTTCACAATCCATATAGACTAGTTCTATAAGGATTAACTCAGGTTCCCAAAATTAAATTAATTTATATAGAACTTCTTAATCCAAGGCTTATACCTTAAAGTGTATTCTAATTTTATTCAGAGGTTAGGATCGCAGTAAACGAGTCATTTCTGATCCCAAAAAGTGTACATATTTATGATCATATTTACATACATATTTATGATGTAACCGCTTGTCCACTCTTACGCAAAATAATCACTCTTTATTATCTTTAGACCTATCCGAATGAAACTTTCAAGTATTTATCTTTTCATTGCAGGTAGTATATATTTATATTGTCTCTGAGATCTGTTGTTTTACATGGACGACAGACGGACAAGGCTAAATCGACTCGGCTGGTGATGCTGATCATGAATATATCTACCTTAACCGGTCGGCACTATATTACCCTAGTACACTACGGGTAGAATTTAGTATCAAGTCGATCGAAGTAGTTATTTCAAGGCAAGGCTATGCCTTCAAGAGTTTTATTGTAAAAGTTTTGTATACTATATAGTTAGACTTGACTAGAGCGATGAGCTTGAATATATCGATACACTTTCAGTTTATCGATTCGGGAATGCATTTGCTGCTTGGAAAACTTCTGGTCAACGATATAAAACTTTAAAATCTTTTGCAAATATATTTTAAGACATATATTCATATTATTCTTACAGTAGATTACTGTAATGGCATTACCACTAAAGCTTTAAGATTCGGCAATGGAAAATCAGAATATTTAATGCTATACAACATTATAAATCAGCACAAGTTTTTTTCAAGCTAGAATTAAAAATAATTTTTTGACTGGCTTTACCTCATATTTTCGTGCCAGCCTTACAATCCTCATATGCATTCGTATGCAGTTAAATGACAAACAAACTGACATATAGAAGAGCTAGGATGTTAACAGGGAGGAGCATTCAAGAAGGACCCAGAGACCAGGAGGACGACAGGCTTGTTGAAGTCGGTTGGACATTCCCTTTCAGAGCTCTAGCGTTTGTTTATTTATCTGTATAGGGAAAGTCGGCAAGAGAGGTGCGCATCCTGTAACTTAGTTGTCAGCAACAGCAGCAACAACATCATGTTGCATTTATGAAATCCTTTTATCTTTTGGGCTTAATGCTAACACATGAGAAGAGAAAAGGAGGGCCAGTCCGGAGCGAGGACGGCCCACCGTCACAAAAAGCTTCTTTTGGCAGCAATTTTGTTAGAGACAGGGTTGCATTCCCCCCGCCCACTGGTATTTTCCGCTTTTCTGACAGAATGCATTGTTGCTACAACAAACATTGGGATGACACCTTGAGTGTCATTAATGCGTGTGACATTTTCATTATAACTTTTTATTGTCCTCGCTCTCTCCTTGGTTGTGAAGTCTCCGGTAAGGGGGAGTGGAAGGAAAATAATAGGGCGAAATTGTCAGTTTGCTTAGATTTATAAAATGGTTTATTGTTTGGTCCGACAAAGCTAAATGCAATTTTCATGCTGCTGGCAGCATACCTCAGGACATCAACTTGCTTTCGTGGTCCAGAAGCAAGAGCTGAATATACCATTTTTGGGTCGAGACCAGCTTTTGAGGAAATATGGCTGGCCATCTCCCATGTGCCAATTTCAATTAGGCCCGCAACAATGGGGCTAAACATAGCCAAAAGACGCTTCACTAGTTTCTAATTCAACTGCAACTGCAGTGCCATGGCAACAATACATACCGCGCAGGCTGCACCCTGGCGTTCAACAAAATGAGAGCCCGATATCGCTGCACTGCAGCTGACAGTCTGCAGCAATGAGCAGTATGCTGCAAGCAAGTGCCAGGGCTGTACGCAAATTGGCCTAGTACAAAGTCATTTTGCAATTGTATTAGGTCCCAAAAGGACTTCCACGTTCCCGCTAGGCATCTCCCTTACCTAAGCTCGCGCTTCTTTTGTGTGTGTTTAAAATTCAAAGGGAACAACAAAAAGCGAGGGAGAACATTTCTTTTTTTAGACTTCCTGCAAATTTCATTTCCGCTTTGATTGCGCTTTTTCCGCAGAGCGGCCCAAAAAGGGAGAGCTGAACTGGAACTGACTGTGTGGTAAAAGTAAAACAAATGAACGGAAATGCCACACACGCACCCAGGACAACAACACCAACAAGGACGAATGCACCTTTGACACCTTTCGGCCAAAGTGTGACAAAGAGGGCGGCAGGTAAGGAATCGCAGCTAGAGATGAGCGCGTGATGCAGGTAGGCGGCGTCCACCGGATGAGCCACCCGGAGAATCTCTGCTCCTCGGGCCGTGAAACCTGTCACGCTGCCACCTCTGGCCTGACTTGGCGCTGTCCTGGAGCCCCAGCTGCATGTAAGGTATCTAGAAGTCCCTTCTCCTGCTTGTTTAGCTGTTTGTTGTGCTTTTTGCCATGCCGGCGCTCTCTTGTCTCCTGCAGCTCTCCTCTAAGTGTGAAAAATGTCGAAAATGCAATTTCCTTCAAGTAAAATGCCTGCCATGCGCTTTTGTCTCCACCCCGAGCCGGGGCTTTATTCCACTCCCTCTGCTCTGCCATTCCCTGGCTACGTGGCCGTATTACAAACGAGTGTGTGTTCTCCTGGCAGAGTGGAGAGGTGTCGTGGTCCTGTTGCTAGCCCTGCCTCTACGCCTGGCCTGCCCAATTCTCTGTAGCTTAAATAAAGCACTTCCGCTAATAAAGTCGCACTCGGCAGCTGCCTCTATCCCTTTCACTTCGTCTAGGCCTTCATCCTTCTCTCCCGATACGGAGGCTCTGCGGGTGACAACAACGGCAGCTCAGAGCTTGCAGCTTGCAGCTAGGATCGTGCCAGGACCCGCACACAAATGCAGGGAGACTGCAACATGCGTGTCAATGCGGGAGAAGGGAAACAGAGGGCTGGCTGCATTGAGGAGCCCTGCCAGTGTGCGCCGGGCCTAGGTTTGCTTTCGTGGCGAAAACACATTTGGAAAATTTGTGTAGGCGACATTGTTGTAAATCACCGACACATTTTCCAATGGCAACCAAAACACCGTGGCCCATGCGAGGCCTCTGACCGCCTCTTCATAGAAAATCACTGAACAAAACAAAAGTCCTAACCAACTTCTGTCGCCTCAGAGTCAGCATAGCAAATGATTACAGAAGTAGCAAGTCAGAAAGCAGCTATATAGACAATATTTTAAGAATATTGTCCTGTGTATTATAAGTCAATCCAAGAAATTGTTAGCTATAACTGTTAGATTTCAGGCCGATTTGTAGTAAGTTAGTCGCTCTTCAGAGCCTCCTGAAAGTAGGGACTTCTAAGATGGGTTTTTCGCTTTTCCCCCAGTGCACAGATAGAACACTTTCAGGAGTGGGTGAGCTCCTTGTCCGCCTGCGTAAATGTTGCGGCTGCACGCATTGGCCCATGTGTGCGACCCGCCTGCGACGTCCCTTCTTCCGCCGCTCCTTTCGGGTGTGCAGCTCAAAATTACTGCCAACTTCTGCAAGTGACGATGACGACGACTGAAATGTTGCATGCATTGCACGGGGAGAGCCCCAGAACGGTGCGTGTGGGGTCGAGGACAATGACGTTTTGACTTTGCCCACACCCGAACTGGCTCTTGGCTCTCGCACACATTCATCACTGGCTTAATGATGGCCCTGTCGCAGAGTTCGGAGTTGGCATTCGTCGGCGCAGTCATTGCACAGATTTTTGTTGACAATGGGTGTGAAAATTGAAGGCGAGTGATTGCATTTGCCCCCAGCCGCTCTGCCGTCGTGACTCACGATGCATGCCAAGGGGGCTTCTGCACTTTTGTCTTGCTCCCTTCAACGCAGCTTTGGTCTCGTCCTGGAAGTGTAGGTAATTAATAGACTTGAAATGGTCGCTTGAGCAAAATTTTAATTAGGAGACACATGCAAAATTTTCCAGGACGAATGGGGGATCTGCGTTTTGGCTTCTGCCTTTAATTGTTGTCTTCGACACCCCCAACTCACTCTCATCTCAGCACGCAGGCGTGGTGCGGTTGAAGTGAGGAAATTACAAGTCGTGAATTAATGGCTGCTCCCAGCCCGTCTTCCTTCCAGCACAATCACTTACTGGGTGGCTGGCGAGAGCCCCCAATGGATGGGGGAGAGTTCCCCGCATACGTTGCCAGGATATCCGACGTTGTTGTACTCGTCGCCGTCTTCGCTGCAATTGCAATTGCTTTGTCAGCTCAAAAACTTAGCCTCAGACGTGGGCGGAGGGCTTCAGAGGCATACGTGGGCTGCCCTGTCTTCCACACGTGTGGTGCCACAGTTTGCCGACTCCCCAACCAACCCTGTCTCACTTTGCCTGTCCTTCCCTTCTCTCGCGCCACTGGGGCTGGGCTTTCAACATCTTTGGCTTAATTTAAATTTCAAACATTTGCCCAAGCAGCGGTAGCCAGAGCTTCTTGCGAGGGCTTCGCCTTCTTCGAATTTAATTAGTAACGCGTGCTTTCCGCCGGTTTTCCGTTTTCGGCTCTGCAAGCCAGCGGCAGACGTGTGAAGCGCTCGCACCGGGAAATTGGTATGGCATTTTGCAGAACCTCTTTCGGGATCTTCTGACATCCCGAGCCACCCATAGCCTGCTGAGAGTTCTGCAGCCATCAATTCTCTTTGAACTTCGACTTTGAACTTGACACTTTTTCAGTTATTGATATGATTGGGGGCCGCCTCGGTGAGAGTCCTTGCTGAAAATGTCCCCTCGAAATGGCTTCACGCGGAACCGGACCATTTGGCGACTGCTGCGCTCCCTCGGCTTGCGCAACCTAATCCTTAATTATACTTTGCCTCTCTTTCCTGCCGGCATTTAGCTGAAACTTTAAGCGGTCTGAGAAGAGGCGAGGTTCAGGGACGGTAATACAGTTTCCGCGCTCACTTCATAAAGTCACATCAATTTATTTCATTTCCTTAGTTAATTTCGAAGTGTCAACATAATAAATGAACTGCACGTAGCAACAACAAAGCGAAGAGCAACCAGCTTCGGGTAGTTGTTGTACATTGGCAAAAAGTTGTCGCATTTCAAAAATGGTTGCACGCAACAAACGAGCGCAGGACTCGCAGGACATTCTAAAATACGCATAAAAATGGAAGACAAATGGTGAGCAGGCAAGGAGGCGAGGGAGGAGCTGCAGAGGCGGACAGCGAAAACAGACAGGAATGTGCTAAACTGCACAAAAAATGCAGGGCCACGGACGGACTGCGACTGGTACTGGGGCTGGGACTGGGAAAACAAAAATGATTAAAAAGGACATGCAAACACCTAAAACGTCGCGAAGGAGGAAAATGCCACAAATGCAGCGACCGTGCAAATTTTCTTCATTTCCATTTTGACAAAATGCAAACAGCGAACGCAGAGAGACATTGAGCGACCGAGGAGGGACAGTTGACGGACTGACTCCCACTGACATTGACAAATAATGAATGGCCACCAGGCCAGGAGCAGCACCACCAGCGTAAGAAGGAGTCCAACAGTGGGTAGCCGCGGCAAAAAAGTGGCCACAGATCACTTCAGTCAGCCAGTTAGGAGAGCAGTCTACAAAGGTAACCCTTCGCCGCCTTGGAGCACATTTTTTGGGATCCTTCGCCACTGTCCTCCGCCAGAGGAGATTCTGCTGCTGACTGGCGCCGCTTGAATGTGTCAAAATTGGAGCCGCATTGTCCGCAGCACAAAACGTACGATCCGAGTGAAGGAGTGAAGGAGTGAAGGCGGAGCTCTAGCCGGCGGAGCAGGATGAGCTGAGGTGCAGGAAGCAGCTGCAGATGCCAGCGTTAACCGCAAGGATGATGACAACGAAGGACGAGTTCGTGGACTTCGTTCGGGGAATGTGTCTGGGGAGGGGGCTTTAGATGGCGATGTGGACGTGAATGTGGATGTGGCGCTGGCAACGTGGAAACAAACAAAACGCCAGACAAGAAATTAAGACAATTGAACCGTTGAGGCGTGCGAAGACATGACATCGGTGGGCAGCACGGGGCAGTGGGCGCCCAGTGGGCGTGGTCATGTTGACATTACAGGTGCGCCGTACTCAGCGCACTAGCTGTTTTCAATGGCGCAGAAAGGACAACAACAACCTCGGTGGCGAGGGGCCGGGGAAGCGGGGTAGCCGCCTGGCGACGTGTTGGCTTAAGTTATTAAAACAGAAGAGAAAGGATAGCAAAAATAGGGAGACACTAGAACATTCCTCTGGGGAGGGAGCGGTGGAAGTAAACAAATAATTGCCATGCAAAAAGTATTAGATGTCCCCCACACAACCCTTGCTCACTCGTTTCGGCCTTCACTGTGTGCTGTTGCGTATCCTTGCAGTTTGAGAAAATAATTTGTTTAATGGAATGTAAATTTCATACTTAAGCAAATAAATGCCAAGGGGTTGATTGGGTTGAGGTTGGCTGTGTGGGCTGGATGGACCTTAGTTTTTCCGTCCCTGACTGTCTTTGTCATAGCGAAGAATAGTATTTGTTTCCCTTATGTTGCGGATGCTGGATGTTTTCGTGTTTTGGCTGAGCTGGTACATATAGCTGACGGAGGTGCGGACAAGTAAATGGATAAAGTCTGTGGCTGGCTTATCATTTTCATACCCTGCAGACGATAATACAATTTTAGTCAGATGTTGGCAACGCAGTGAAGGAGACATTTTCCACTCAAGAAGTAGTATAGTTTCATAATTTTTTTTAAGGTTTCCAAATCCCGTTTTTAATTTTATTAATATCATATAGCATTCATTCATAGATCGTTAAATTTAAATGACTATCTAAGAAAATCGTAATAACCTCCGTGCTTTTATATATTTATTTTTTATACACCACCAGTATTGTTTCTTTTTAATTAATCCACCGCCGTCAGCGGCTATTGCACACTGCAAGGGTATACAAATTTCGGCTTCTCGAAGTTACCTTCCTTTTCTTGTTATATCCGTATAGTAAAATGATGATATAACTTAGTGCCCACCGAGAATGTATGTAACAAAGGAGCAATCTCCAAACCCATGAAGTACACATGTTTTCGTACACAGATTTTCGTCGCCTTGCACGCAGAAAAATTTATTCTTTAAAATTTTTTGGAACGTAGCTATAACACAGCTATAATATTAAATTCGAGCACACTCAACTATAGCTTTCTTACTTGTGTAAAGGGTAATGGTATCATGACACAGTATTAAAAACTTCATTAATTGGCGTTTTCATTAAAAGCTTGACAGCAACCATAGGATTT
>JAEIIF010021019.1:0-10098 GCA_018874455.1 Drosophila trapezifrons | reverse complement strand
CTAGTTTTCGGCTTGTTAGTTAGTTAAAAGTTTTTGCGTGCAATTAAAATGCTGCGCAAAAAGTTTCCTTCAACATTGTTCTTAATTTTTTCCTTGGTTTTTGCAGTGTTGCCAAAGCCAAATACAAAATGAACAACTATTGTCTCAGCGGCTAGTGTGTGTGTGTGTGTGTGTGTGTGTGCGTAAGTCCTGCAGTCTCGGCAAAAGTGTGTGCAAAGTCCTGTGGCAATTGTCTGATTGTTTTCTTAGCCGCAGCAGCAGTAGCAGCAGCAGCAGAGGGAGCAGCATTCGCATTCAATGGCAAAGAAGAAAGTTCGTTATCAGTGACATTTTGGCGTATAAATAGCAAACAGCTCGCAGTCGAAAACCCTTTCAAGTCCTTGCCAGGACGCTAAACCAGCACTGCACTATGAAAAATAGAATACCTCTCTTTACATATTAAATATATCTCTAAATAAACAAACCAAAAGGGAGGTTTCCAAGTTGATTGGGTTGTCATAGCTCCCCCCTTTATTTGAATTACTTATAGCAAACTATTTTAACCCCATTTTCCCTTAAATTTTATTAAATTTTAACTGCTTTCTTGCCGTGTAATTCTTAGTTCTCAATTCTCAGTTAGCAGTTAGCAGTTAGCAGTTCCCAGTTGCCGTGGCGAACGTGCTGGCAATGACAATTGAAATGAATATTCTAAGCAGCTGGGCCACAAAGCTACTCAAAGACCGGTAGCTTCGGTGGACCAAAGACTGAATCCTGGAATCCACAAAATCCTAAGCAGTCTCTGTTTATTTATATATATATATATATTTATTTGCCTTTCATCGATGTTTTAAACAATTAGGGAATGAATAAATGCTTCAAGGGGAAATAGAAGCAATAAATATTGGGCCTAGTCACTGATAAATCTTTGACGAAGGCTGGCCTTGGGTTTATTTCTTAATTTCAATAAATTCCCGGGCCGTTTCTCCATCATATTTAAATGAAAATTATTTTCAAGGATAATTCAGAGCTTTAATTTCCGCTGAGCAAATAAGATTCGACGACTGTCACTCTCTCATTCGCTATCCGCGAAATTAAATCAATTGCTGACCGCAAAAACCGAGCTGCAAAAATATGATTCATGTGTGTCTGTGTGTTGAGGCCAAAAGGAACCGCAGCAGCAGCCGATGATGACAGAGAATATGCATTTTTTTCTACCCAAAAAAAAAAAAAAGAGAGCCAGAAAATATAAAAGAACTGACAAAACTAATTGCCTTGGCGGCCGTAAACAAAAAAAAAAAAAAAAAAAGAGGCGAATATGCGCAACGGCAAGTGGCAGGCGGAAATCGTCGTCGTCGTCGTCAGGGAACGGAATAAAACCCGTTCAAATTGAAAATAAAAATCTTAACAAAATAAGCTAAGAGCTGAAGAGTTGCCGAGTCGCATTAAATCATTTCCGCACTGCGAAGCAGGCAGATTCTTCTTCGTTCTTCTGTATGTTTTTTTTTTTTTTTGGCCTGTTCTTGCGGCAAGTTGCAAGTTGCAGGCAGTTGCAGTTTACCACTATTTATGGGCTGCTGCCGGTGGCGAAAAAGATGAAAAGTGGAAGTAGTGTCTCCCTGCGTTTTTTTCCTATTTGCCTCTCTTTGCAAGCAGAAAAATGGTGAAGAGTATCCTGCTTATATATATCGTATACCACATACATTCAGTCGCAGTTGCAGTCCTAGTACACAGTACCCAGTACCAGTCCCCAGTACCCAGTACCCAGTACCAGTCCCCAGTACAAGTCCCCGTCCTCGTCCCAGTCCCAGTCCCGATTAGCGCATTCATGTGTGTGCATGTGTAACATATTCAGGCAATTACTGCCATTCAGCGCATTTCAATTCAACTTCAAAACTGTGCCACCCTCGGTCCTCCCCCCTTGGCTTTTGCCGCAACAAAAGTAGGGAAAAAAAAGCTTTTAAACTTCACTCAAGATTTTTGCCGTTCACGGCTCGGCTCGCAAATTTTTTGACTGTTGCTGCTGCCTCTGCTGTTGCTCACTTAGTTTTCCCTTTTTTTTTTTTTTGCTTCCCAGAACTCTGGCAGGATTTTTGGTGGCACCATGGCTAAAGGAGCACGATTTTTGGATGAGTTATTTTATCAAATTAATTCTTGGGGGAACTACAATATAGGGAAGGAAGTGAAATAATATTTAAATATTAGAAATAAATTATAAATAAGCAGAAACTCTTGTGAAATATTATTGGAAACCCACAACAATTAAAATGTAATAAAGCAAAGCTTTAAAAATGATTAAATAATAATAAATCTAATCAGTTATTTTTTAAAATTTGAATACTTATATAAAATATATATTATAAAAGCCAGTTGCCTAATATTTTTATCAAAAACTAAGGGTATATATTTCTTATTTCGTATATATATTCAAATATATCTAAGAGATTTTATATTACTTATATTATTATATATTACCTAGCTCACCTAGTAAGAGAAGTTATAAATCAATTTAATAAATTAACACACTCTTTTTATTTTTCAAAGAACCTCAATAACCTTTTGTTAAATACAAAATTTAATAAGAGTTTCATTTTAAATTTTGTAAAGACTTTTTCAAATAATTCCTTGTTTTCCTTCCACCGTTCTCTGGCATTCTCATAATTTTTGGGCATGCATGCTGACTGCTTTCGCATCTCCTTCTAGGATACTAGTCTATATATCCTGCTGCTGCTGCTCCTGTCTTTATCTACGACTGCCACTTTATGTGTGTGTGTGTGTGGACTTACACAACGGGCTAAGGAAATAGTGCAGTTTACGGGTTTTTCAAAAGGTCAAGCAGGGCTCCAAGGAAATTATAAATTAATATTCAAGGGGAGAATGTAAGATGCTATAAGGATTTTTCTAGCTCGCTAAGAACCCTAATAATTCCTTTAACAATATTTTAATAACTATATACTGTTTAATAATAAATTAAATGTGTGTAAAGAGTTTTCTTATTAATACTTTAAGCTATTAAATATTTAGTTTAAGGCCTTAGTTATTACTATAATTTTGAGAACATCTGTGCCTGTCCTGGGTACTTGTGTGCGTTCAACTGCTGCTGTAGCTTCCCTTCATCATTTTCTTTCACTTGATTTTGCTGTTGTTGTTGCTGGCCTTTTACTTTGTTGTCGTTTTTATAAGTCTGTCAAAATGTAGTTCATATAACGTACATGCACATATATTTTCGGCGAAAATTCATTTTGCAGTTGACATAACTTTGTCAGCCCCAATTTATCAACAACAATTAGTAGAGCAGAGCGGACCCCACTGACTTGACTTGACGAACACACTCGCTGTGTGTGTGTGCTGGGTGTGTGTGTGTGTGTTGTATTGTGCGATGTGTGTGCGGCATGGCAAGTATGTGACAAGTATTTTGAACAAAAACTTTGTCTGCCAAACAGACTCCACTTGGCTTTCCTTGGCCCCGCGTATGAGCGGGGCGAACTTTGTGCGAGGCGCCAGCACAGGAGGGAGGGTAAGCGTAATATTATAATGCCAAAATAATGTGCATTCGGAAAATTGCTGTCACAGCAGCAGCAGCAGCAGCAGCAACACATCAATTGTCAAGTTGTCAGCTCAGAGAGCCGGCTTATTAAACTACAGAACTCACCTGTACTCGTGCGACATGAAGAAAGTGCCGCGAATGAGGCAGCCATTCGGATTCTTGCGCTTGCCATTGAAAATCTTCTGGTAGTGATCGTAGTTGTTCAGGTTGACCGCCCCGTCAAAGGTCAGCATGATGATTTGGGGGATCTGGAATGGAGGGAATTTAAATTAGATTAATGGAAAATAAATAAATAAAAAGAGTGTGTCAATTTTAAGGCCTAGCGAGACCGTTTCTCAAATTCCAGCTTGACTTAATCTAGTGTGACCGAACTCTTACTTTTTATCGAACAACATTTCGATATAAGTATCGATAAGTTGTTAAATCGAACTGATAAAATATCGAAAATGATGCAACCCTCCTCGGAACTCCAACTATTTAGCGTTGATGTTTACGCAAAAACATAATTTCGTGTATTTATAATTCTATTTAATTTTATAAGAGGTCTTATTGTAGGTTTATTGCATATATTAATATATATATTAATTCTAGCTCTTATAGTTTCTCGGACTTGGTTGTTCCTCCTAAAAAAAGAACGCCAATTCGCATAATCTAATTTATATAATTAAACTGATCAAGAATATGTATGCTTTCCAGTTGGCACTAAGTTATAATATCCTATGGAAAGTACCTGGTATAAAAATAAGTATAAATATTAAGCACTTGCTGTCACATGAGAGCCATAAGCATGCGTGTGTGAGTGCGAGTTGTGTGTGTGTGCTGTGGGTGTTTTTGTGCCCAATTAGAGGATTGCCGACCTCAAAATCAGCCGGGCATACCGATGGCATTGGCAGCCGCAGCAGCAGCGGCAGCTCCTAATTGAAGGTTTTGCATTTTGCGTTTGTTTTTCCTGTCTGCGTTGCGCCTGGCTGCATTGCATATGCCCCAGCCCAGGCACCCCCCCCTCCCCCCTCACAACTATTTAGGGGGGAGGGAAACCCCATCCCAGGGAGGCGCCACTGCTCTCGGCTTTGGTGAAACTTGCAACTTGAGCATTAAACATAATTAGTGGGCATGTGGGCAACCGGCGGCACAGCACAGAGAGAGAGTAAACTGCGAAAACTGGGAAAACTAGCAGCGACTGCCGATTGCCGACTGGCAACCGATTCACGAAAACCAAATTAATTTCAAATAATGCCCCGACTATCAATAACACCCGAAAAAGCAACATCCGCACTGCGAATTCCATTACAAAATTGCCACCCAAAAATATGGGAATCAACCGAAAAACCAAACCGAACCGAAACCGAATCAAACCAAAAACCGAGCGCCAAAGCAAAGTAAAGCCAAAACCGCTGCGAAAAGCCAACAGTTTGGAGCTGCTACACTTTAAGTGCAATTCCCATAATCAAAGACCATACCGAGCCAGCGAAAAAGTAATAATAATGCTAAAGAAATGACGACGCTACACACACACAAAAACAGCAGGAAAATCGGTGGGGAAAATGGAGGACAACTTGGGAATACTCTCTTCTATAATTACTAGGAAAAACTAAAGATATTTGGTTAATTTCTTGTAATTGTTGTCTTTCCTTTATCTGTGATAACAATCTTAACATATAAATGCAAGATTTTTGTGATAAATATTTATTTTCTGGCAGATATGCGACAACCCTAGCTGACGATGCCATTACGGTCACATCCTTAAATTTGTTTTTTTATACTTCATTATTGCTACGGTTCTGTGCTGTCACATTGTGAAAAAGTCGAGAAAGTCAGACGTGCTTCTCGGGAGTTATAACATTTTCGTAGTGAGTTTTTTTAAAATAATCAATCGTGTAGAGAAGTGACGAAGAAAAAAACTGTGGAAGCGCTTTTAATGCAGAATCTTAATTAGAAATAATTGCTAAAAGGTGAGTTGACAATTTTTCTATTAGTGTAGAAATCGGAAATAATCAAAGAAAGCTGTTTAAAGATTAGCTTAATTATTATAATAATAATAAGTATGTTGTTCTGTGTTTGTGATAATTATTTCATGCATAAAACGGAAAGGTGCTGCCATCTTTATTCTTCCTTAATTAGGTGGCAACGCCGAGTGAAAAATGTCACGTCTGGCATCTCTATTAATACATATTCACCAAGCCCAAAGTTTACTAAAAAATAAACCAAGCTTGGCAACAAAATCAACAGACTCCGCCCGCAGAAAACTTAACCTCCGCCCTTAAGGATTAAGGTATATCGAATTTTCGCCCTAAGAACCTACAGAACCTTGAGGATAAAAAAAAAAAAAACGAAACGGGGAGAATGGCTGGAAAATCGGAAGTGCATTTTCCAAAGATCTGGCCATAAAGGCGTGCGGCACGGCGGCCCCACTTAACGCTCTCATTGTAAGGACACATAAAAAGGATTATTGTACAAATTCAATATTAATGTGGTCGCTGGCTGGGCGATGATTATTGCGATGACGATTGAAAATTGCAAATGCAACGATGCTGGTGATGATGATGATGATGATGGTGATGATAATGGTAGTGATGATAATGCTGGGCACCTAACCGAATTGAGCTTGCAAAATTATGCAGGGGCGTGAATCGAATCTCTTGGCGGTCAGTTTAAGTGCGGAGCTTAGATGACAAGGCGGCGGCGGCATTGAATCGAAATTGAAATTTGCGCTTGGATTCGACAGGAGTCAGGCTTTTCATATTCCTTTTCATTTTCCTGCTCGCTCTTCCCCCCTCCCCCTATATCCTTGTCGTCATATTGCAGTTCGCTTGGTCGCCATCGCCGCGGACTTTATTGAACGGCATATTTCAAAAGGCGCGTTTCCGCAAAATGGGTGCAAATCAACTGCAAAAACTGCAAAAACTGAAAAAAAAAAATGCTAAGAACTTTTGGCCCCTTCTCTGCTGAATTATGAAGTAAAAATATTATTGCAAATATAATAAATGTGCGGGACGAGCGACGGAGAAGAAGCTGCATGAAAATGGAGCTAAAGCAAATCATAAATTTCTAGCTGGGACCAAGTTTCTCTAAAAGAGAGAGGGAAAAAAGGAAAAGCGGCAAATAATAGGGAAATGGTAAAAGTGTAAGCCATTGTGGGCCGTTGTGAACTTTATGCAATTGCCATATTGCTGAATCGTCGATTACCTATCTCATTTCAAGGCAAATTGCCTTTGGTTGGGTGTCCAAGTCTGGTCAGGAGAGGGTGGGTTTATTTTTTAAATAAATATATATATAATAATGTATTAAACATTGGAATACAATTATTAAAAATTACAATTATACCCAACGAAAGTCTTTGAATGTATGAAATGGTTTTAAAGATAATAAAAGTAGTAAGAAGCTTGACCATAAAATACTTTATTTCAACTTCCATATTTATCATCCAAATGTACTCAAATTTTAAGGAAATTTCCACACAAGGCGACTTCTTCTTTATAAAATAAAGTCTCAGAGAAATAGATGTTTATTCGGACAGACTGACTTGGCTAAAAATCATTTACCCACAGTACTTTTCCAGAACAGCTACCTATACCTTATAATTCCCATAAATGTTTGTCGACATCTGATTAAAGTGGCAGATATTTAAGCGAATATATCCCGAAATTTAGAAAGGATCCACACACACATACTCGTATATGGTGATGGCAAACAGAGGATGAAAAGTGCTAGAATATTCCCAGTTGCCATCGACCCTTTCTGCCACTGCCACTGCCTCTGCCTCTCTCTCTCTGTGTGCGTTGATAATTTTTGCCTAATGCGACTCAAGTTTGCACTTTAGTCTTTCAGCAAATATGGCAACCCCCGAGGGTGGGTGGACAAACGCAAGGATGCAGGCGGGAAAGCACGAGGAGGAGCAGAGGCGGAAGGAGGCCACAAGTTTCCTTCGACGCTGCTCTGGCAAATTTGCATAGCTCAGTTGCTCAATCGCAGCGACAATTGAGCGGCTCATTGATTGCACCACCCCATTTGCCATTTTCCCCGCCCTCACCCGGCCATTTTCCATTTCCCATTTCCCATTTTCCCCATTTGCTGGCATTCGCCACTCACCACTTATCCCAGCCAAAGTTTTTGTTGACACTGTGTGCCATCTTTTCATTTCATTTTCGCAAATCAAACTCGATTCGCATTCAAATTGAGCAAGAGCGTTATTTTTTTTGTCTCCTTTTTTTTTTTAACGCCTTGCCGAGGCCGAGGCCTCCTTTTCCTATTTATTTTTGAGCCTTGATTTATGGCCAAAAAATTTAAAGAGTCCTACTAATAACATTTGTGTTGAAGCTACCTTGATTTATGGTTATTTAAATGGGTTTTAAAAGGCTTCGAATTGGTTTTAATGTGTTTAAATATTTTACACTGTGTTATTTGTTTGAAATTGTCAAGAGCTTACTTCTATGAAAGATGGAACAAGAAATTAAGCTTTGGAATATTTTAGAGCATGAATAGTAGTTTAATTTAAATAAATAAAACAAAAATCTGACAAAAGCTCAATTTTAAAAGTAAAAATAAAATAAATAAGGCTAGAATATTTATAAATATTATAATATAAAGTTAAATGAAGTATTATTTAAAGTTTTTGTTGGGAAAAATGTATTCTTGGAGGCATTACTTCTGGTTAAGAATCTAATACCATTTAAGGCTTATGTAAATCATTTTTCACCACTAAATAAATAACTCAATAAATTTAAAAAATACCAAAGACTAGAGTCAGGCTAAACTCAATATCATAAGAAATCGAAACCCAGAACATACCCCTGACCAAACTATGATAAGATAAGGCAATAACTTACTCAATTAATTGAACAAAAATACCCAAGATATTTTTTTAATATACCGTGTCACTGTCCAATTAAGAGGCACTTGTAGATACCACAACTATCCAGTCACAATGTTTCATAATAAAACGTTCCAACGAATTGCCCCACGAAATCAGTTTGAACCCAATTGCTGTTGCAATAAGACATCGAGGAAAACAACATGAGACACTTAACTCTCGTTGTGGCGGCCCTTATGGTCTTGGCCTGCCTCTTGCCAAGTACCTATGCTGGCAATAATTACCTTTGGGGCGAGGTCGGGCCCAATGACTACAAGTTGGCCAAAGATACCGTCTCGAAGGCATTTTTCGTAGGACTTGTGCAGACCAAAAAGTACACCTTCAAGCAGACGGTAAGTGAACTTAAAAAATAACCCAAAAAAAAACATAAAACTAAAGGTAAAACTATATGCCAGGACAACTTGAATGCCTTCACCATTACGGCCATCCAAGTCACTGACAAAAAGAAGAGCAATGGAGCAACGGCTGAGCTTGTCAGCGGCGGCCCTGGATCAAAGGGAGCCACCATTAAATTTACATCGCTGCGGGGCTGCGGTATCAAAGATGTTGTCGAAATATGGGGCCGCTAATCAAGTGAAACATATACTTTCACTTTCCCCCCCAAATCATTAGCGATGGCTCGTTGATAACAAGAGGAAAACAAAGAAAAGGTCTAGCTGGCAGTGTGTGTATATATATTTTTTTTCTGTCCCAATGTGAACCTCGGAAAGCCACGAAAAATAAACACAAGCATGAATTGAACTTTAATCTTGATTTAAAAAATCTATTTCTAGTGAATTTTTCTTGGAAATGATATCGAAAAAAATATTTATAATTAAAAAAATAAATATGAAAACTCAAAGAAAGAGATTACTTGACTTGACAGGCTAGAAAGTCTGCTGGAAAGAGTATTTAGACCTCGACTTTGGTCGCGTAACTCTGTAATATATGCTGTAACATTAGGGCTTCTTCTGGGAAAGATAGAATATTTACAGCAGCGTATCTCAGACCCAATGATGCTTGTGCAGGTGTTATTTTTTGTCTTTTTTTTTATCGAAGTAGGTCAGCCAGCCAAGAGACAGCTTGGAGGTTGCACCCAAGACCCGATGCAGGGCCGCTCGCTGGGTCTCCTATAAAAGCGAAACCTCGTCTTGTCAGAACCAACAGTCAAACTCCATCGATCAACCTTAGAAGATGTATCTGCCCTGTGTGCTCCTGCTGCTGGTTGTTGCCACCAACGTCTGCCTGATCGACGCCCTGGGCGGCAGTACCGAAGGCAATGACTATACGTGGGGAACCAAGGCCACCACCGACACCCTCATTGCCAAGGAGGTTGTCTCGGCCAACAAGCTGATGCTGCAGCAGAACACGAAGACCTACACCCTGACGCAGGCGGGCACGGCCAAGACCATATCGTATATAGCCATAACGGATCTGAAGCGCAAACGTGGCGCAACCGCCTCGATAACCTCGGGCGGCGTTGGCGACACGACGGTCACCATCAAGTTCACATCGGCCCGAGGAGCTAGCATCAAGTCGCAGGTGGAAATATGGGGCGCCTAAGCGCTTCTCCTTATTAACTATTATTTATTTACTCGCCTCTAATGAGAGCCTATTTTTTTTTGTCATTGATTCCACAAAGTTTGTACTTTTATTTTCATAAATTAACTTTTTTTTTTCAATATAATAAATAAAAAAAATTAAATAAGAAACAACAAGAATTTTC
>JAEIIF010021004.1:0-18269 GCA_018874455.1 Drosophila trapezifrons | reverse complement strand
AAACTGCAAGGGTATACAAACTTCGGTTAACCGAAGTTAGCTTCCTTTCTTGTTCTTATATTAATTTAGCTATAATATGGCAGATAATTTATATGATAAACAAGAAATATGTATCAAATTCAGAACATTGTAGAGGCTAGATTCCAACTCATCATAAAAAAATGTGCAACAGAACCCTGACTCCCTTAAATAATCTTGTAAAAAACCTCTACCTTGCTTCGGTAATTTTAATTAATTTAATTAAATATATATAATGACACATAAGCATCAGTTCAGCCTCTCCTGAAGCTGTCGCCCCCAATTTTGAATCTCATAAAGGTTAAATGCAACTGTCGTCAATGCAAACGAGTTGCTAACTAAGTTGTTTCTGATCGCGGATCGGCTTGTTAGTATGCAAAGAATTTCTATATTCCTCTGGCAACGGATGAGCCACCGAATCAGCTCGCGTCCCGCCCATATTTAAGCCAATTAAACGATGCCGTCTTGGACATAAACCTGGCTATTTATCGACTAAAACTATTGACGAAACCAAAATGGATGGCGGGTGCATTGGGGTCGGATCAGACATAATCTAGTAGTCGACATGGACACACGCTTGCTGGTCGCTCTTCTGCTGCTGCTGATCGAAGGTTCCTGGGGCGAGGATGAGGATCGACAGCCAGATCCATTGCCCGCCAAGCGGGGACGCTATGTCCCCGAGCTGCATGGCCCCACGGGCTGGTATGTTCCCGATAATAGTGGAAAGTACCGCCACAATCCCAGGCCCTATGATGGCGGCTACGGGGATCGTGGCGAGCCCTACTCCTCCGATCTGCGCGGCATCTTCCGCAACGTCCAGGAGCAACTGGAGGCCCAGGTGCAGCAGGCCCGGGGCCAAGAGGCCGACGGACACGTGTCGCTGGGTCCTCGCGACCATCTCCGCTTCATGATCGACTTCAACTTCAACGGCACCGGCTGGCAGGTAATCCAGTTCCAGTGGCTGCGCGATGGCGACGAATCCCATCCGGACCCCAAGCGGTACAGCTATGTGAACGAGAACAAGCTGTGGGAGTCGTCGGATCAGGGTGACCAGGCCTACGAGTACCAGGACCCCGGCGAGGGATGTGAGGCAAGCTGTCAGCCGGAGAGCGAAGTAGCTGAAGCAGGGGTCACTCAGGAGCAGCAGTTAGATGTCCAGGAGCCGGTTCAGGAGCCTATTCAGGAGCCTATTCAGGAGCAGAAGCAGCAAAGTCACAGCCTTAATTCAGAGCAGGATGTAAGTGATAATCAAAGGTTTCGAAATATCAAATTTTAAAGTTCTCGATTCCCTGCTTTCAGCCTGCCAAGATTCACAACACCATCAACGAGGTCCTGGAGTACATACAACAGCATATCCTGCCCACACTGAGTTAAAAAAAGATACAAGGCTATAGAAAAAGAATATATTAAATGTGAATAGATAGAAAACTGTAACTTTTGGAAGGATCTTTGTAGCATTAAAGACGCGAGATAGTTGATTTTTTGGGTGTTAACCAATAAAAAATAATATTATTATTATTCTAATTTTAATTACTCACTTCTTTTTATTTTTTCCAAACAATATCCTGTATAAATTTGTAATAATTTAAATAAAATAATACATTTAAGGCCTGTAACTCCTTCTTACAACTTGTAATTTATTTAAACAGATAACTACAACGAAATAATAAATATATTTTAAATATTCTCTTAAGATAAAGGAAGACTGGCTACTTTCCGAAACTTTTGTAAGTTGAAGCCTAGCTTCTTTTGAATATATTCCTTTTATATATCGTCTTAAAATATATTCATCTATATCTATTCTATATCTTTATCTATATTCTATTTTTCCAAATAATTCAAACTTCAAATATTTAAGGCACAACCAAGTTTTTATTTCAACAAACTCTAACATTCTTCACATTTACTTCTTCTTCTTGGCATTCGCTTCCAGGTAGGCCAACAACTTGGCCACATAGGGCGGTGGAGGCGGGGCCGTGGGCAGGTGGGCGGCACTGGGCACGAAGCCATTGTCATCCGCCACGTAGTCCACGCGGTACAGGATGCCATCGTCCCCCGTGTACTCGTAGAAGCCCTTGGAGCGCAGGCCATCCTCCTCGGTCAGCTTCTCGATGCGGCCACTCTCCTCGGCCAGGATGCCGTTCTCCGTCTCATAGCTGCCGGGAAATACATTAATATGGAGAGTATGATCTATAAGGATTATACCCACAGATAGTGATAGCCGTCCTGCTCCACATCGTCCTCCTGGCGGATGATGGCCCAGCCGTTGCCACCCTCGCCCGTGCCGCGTCCCTTTGGCAAATTGGCGGTGGGATCGGGCACCGCCGGGGGAGCTGGAGTACTGGGACGCGGCTTGGGTCTGGGTGTGGTTCTGGGTACACCACCGCCGGACGCTGCACCACCTCCTGCCCCAGCTCCGCCGCCTCCCCCGCCTCCGCCGCCCCCACCGCCCCTGTTTTTGTCGCCCACATAGCGTCCTGCGTCGCCCGTATAGTCCCCGCCAGGACGATCGTCGTGTTGGTACTTGTTGTCCTGGTGGACATAGCGGCCATCATTCCCGCCAGAGTACTTGCCATCGCCGCCACCACGATACCGACCATCGTTGCCGCCCCGATAGCGTCCGTCTCCGCCGGCGGACGCCCGCGTGGTCGGAGGACGATAGCGTCCGTCGCCCTGGGCCAGAGCCACGGCCACGCAGGCCAGGAGAAGAGCGATCTGGAAGGCAGCACCCGGGTTAATCCACTGGACGGATAGCTGGTCCCCGCCGACTCACCGTTACGCGCAGCCACATCGTCGAAGAAGAGCAATGAAAAGCTCTAGCCGACGGTCCCCAGCTTTATACCTTTCGGATGCACCCCCATCCGCCCACATGGAGCCGCGGCTCTGGGTGCCCTGAGTGGCTGGCTGTGTCTAATTGCCACTGCTCCGACCGGTCACCGGTGGGTGACTTGATCAATTAAGCGCCTTGATTTACGAGCCGATTAATTCATAATTTGTAGGAAGGCAGATAGCACCGCAGGTGATGCGTCTTAATGGAGATATATAGCCGTGGTCACCTGGTGCCACTTGACATTTCTTGATCTTCTTGGTAAGTCGAAGAGATTGGGACAGCGGATGGCACTAAAGCTCCAGAGGTGGCTCCATGCTGAAGATTTTTTCGGAGCCGCCTGAAATTATGCAATTGTTTTCCAAGAGTCTGGCCAAAAAGGCTTGACTTTGAATTAACTCTAAAAATTGTATAATATTTCTTCATTTATTTTCTAAATAATAATTTTATTTATAAATCAAAGAGTTATATTGTAAAGTAGAGCACATCCTTAAGTTTCTTGGGGTCTTCTTTTAAAAATATTTATTAGTAAGAGTAATATAAATATTTTCCTAAGAGAAAAACCATAATAATTAAGAACATATTCCTTCTAGAATTCCAGTTCTTATTTTCAGCACCGGAATTCATTAATTATCATTTAACCTCTAAGTTAGAGTCGTTATTTTCCGTTGCTTCTCAGTTAATAAACCCCCAATAGCTTGGCCTATAAATGCGGTATTTAAACGACATAATTGTTTTGACTCACGATTCCAAACGTTTGTACCTAGAACTTTGGAATCTAATCTACTAAAATCAAGTTTCTGTTTACTATCATCGCCCCAGTTGACAGGCAGGTATTCCCGAGCTCATTAGCCTGGTCAATAAAATCAAAATATGCCCCAGAGTCATACATACGTGTTTTGATTAACACTTTTTAGTCTATAAATCGATAAATCTAATCTGGAAGAGAAATAACACTCTCTTTTATATATGTATTTTATGTATATATTACTATTTTTAAGTTTTTCATTCAAACAATTTATTTGAGATGTTAAGAGATGTGTCAAGACAGTATATATCTTAAATATAAACATTTATTTCTATGCTAATAATTATTATTATTTCTTAAAACTAAAATGTCAAGTTCATTTTGAAAAGTAAGTTTCAATGAAGGCTCTTAGAGACTTAATATTTCCCTGATCTGCAGGAATTGTGTTTATTTTTTTCCTATTTTATAATCATTAGCAGGTTGTCTTCAAAAATTATATTGAATGTGTGACGACATAATAAAAACTTTAATTTTTCATTGCCTCATAAATTCGATATCTGCACAAGTCTAAAAGATTTTTATTTTGTGTATTGAAATGTCAAGACCCCCTAAAAATGTAATAACTATTACAATTATTCCGACCAGCAATCGACAGCTTTTAATGGCATTTTGTCCCATTGATCAAGCCGACCTAAGTGATTTGTATAGTTTTTGATATAAATCATGGAGATGTTGTTGTTGTATGGCCAGTTTTATTGTTAATTCGCACAGGTTTTGTAAATGAATCGGGTAATCTATGGTAATGGAGAGCGGGAGATGTGTCTAGCCCCGTCGGTTGTTGAACCCACCGCCCTGCTGCGGCTCTGCCGGCGGCGGAGGAGCGGTGGCCAGGTAGGCCAGTGCCTTCTGGATCGCAGGCGGGATCGGTGGCGGTGTGGGCAGGTGGTCGCCCTGTGGCTGGAAGCCGTTCTCGTCCGCCAGATAGGTTATCTGGATGGGTATGCCCTCGGGCGAGGTGTAGGAGAAGGAGCCCTGCGCGACCTTTTCAGAGGAGATGCAAATGCGAGGCTCGATTAGTTGCAGATTCATTAGGTTCACCTGGCAGCCAATTGGCAGCCAGCCAAATGCCAAGCTGGCTGGGCACGACTTCGACTCACCTGGCCGGCGTTGTCGGTGCCCGGGTTCTTCAGGTAGCCCTCCTCCGCGACGTTGATCCCGTTGCCCGTCTCGTACGAGTACTTGTAGGAGCCATCGAAGTTGACCTCCTGCTCCTGCCGGAGGATGGGAATGGGCTCGCCCTGGGCCTGGGGCCTGGCCTGGGCATTGGCCAAGCTAAGCAGCAGAGCTGCCACTAAAAAGAGCTGTTAGGGGAACAAATCTAATTAGGATATCTCTGGAAGTTTACTCAGGAACTTTTTCTATCATTCACACTATATAGTACCTTTCACTTATTTTGTTTAAACACTTTTTTTTAATTATTGGAATATTTAAATTGTGTCTAATTAATATTTTAAGGAACAAGTAGTATTCTGCCTTCAAATATACAAATTTTCTAACAAATAAAAAATTCAATAACTATTTATTAGCATTAATTGAATGCCTAGGCCTTTTCCCTAGATAACAATTCCTTAATTGAAACAGTTAAACAATTTCTTGAATAAATATGTAGTTGGCTTTCTACTCTTTCTTTAATATTCCTTTGGTGTCCGCTTTTTTCCTGATCCTGTCCACCTTACTGTGTATTGCATGTTGCACTGTATCCTGTGATCCTTGCTGGGTGGTGTCTGCACCTGATTCGCCTCGTTCCGCAACTGTGGCCGCCAGAGTCGTCTGTTTGCATATTTATACCCAAAGCCTCTCGTGGCTTGAACTTTACGGTTGCCAGCCGAGCTCACAGAGCACACCGAGCACTCCGACCGCCGAGATGCCAGATATGAGGAGCCAGCAAAGATTTACGACCCACAGCCGGGTGAGTGCCTAGCATTTTGAAGAGGCGCCGCCGCGGCCGATCGGAAGCCAGCTAGAAGCCGGTGCCCGATACTGATGATCTTCTCATGGAGCGTTCATGAACCGAATCCGAATCCACCCACAAGAGCACGACCCACCCGATCGGTGTTTGCCGCAATTTGTCGAATGAGTTGTATACATGACAACCTGTCGATGCCGCTGGCACGGTGGAGATTTAATGGATTTTTTGAGACCTCCTTTCATTGGGAGAGCGTCTTTACATTCTAGTACGTTTTGCTACAGAATTACTAACTACTTAATGAGTACAATTAAGGTCTGCAGCTATTATTCTCATCTCCTTTTATTAATAGGAAATCTTGGGAAATATTTATAAGCTTTGAAGATAAAGTAACTTAATTGTAGGTAATTTTTTAAATATTTTCAAACATTTTATAATTTGTTTTCTTCTAAGATATTCATATTAAAAATTATAAGAGTATCCTAATTTACAAATAAAATACAATAAGCTTTCATCAGTAGATAAATAATAATAGTAGATATATAATACAAAAATTCTACCATTATTCGATCCCAGTAACCATCATCCCTTGGTCAGACCCACTGTCCACCCTGCATTTCGAGGGGCGTTGGTGTTTCGATCATCTCGAGTCGTGTTGTACATGGCCAGCTTGTGGTATTCATGGCTAGAGCTCTTCCTCTGTGGCTGGATTCCTACATCAATTTGTCAGCTTAGTCATTAGACATTTAACTCGAATGCCGCTGATGATCATCACGAATTATGACTGCCACCTGACCATGATCATGTCTGGCCAGGGGACTCACCCAGCTGGCCGACTGACTGACTGACTGACTGACTGACTGACTGCCTGGCTGAGTGTTGCAAGTGTCGCTTGACCTTTGGGGCAGGCGGGCAGCTGGTTGGGAACAGGTCCGTCCGGCCAAGAGGCGGTAATGACGCCCCACTTGAGCAAATGTCAGTTACCCGAAAACAGCTGCCGCGATGCTACGTGAGATGCCTCACTTTGGAGGAGGAACTGCCACTCGGCACACAAAGAAATTTGAGCAAAGCTTGTCTTCCATTCCCTGTTTATGCAGATCAACTTTGTTATTGAATTATGATCTTATAAAAGATCATCTTGAACTCCCAGCATCTCAGTAAAGATCCCTGGGATATTCTAATAAAGATCAAATAGATAATATTGATATTATCTTATTTTTTTTTTTCATTCTCAAAAAGATCAAATTAACCCTCTAAGTCTATAGCAGTTTGTTCTGTGCAATAAAAGGCGGCTCGTGTGTGTTTAGGTATTGGTTTTCGGGCTTTTTATTTCGCTAATCAGGGCTTATCAAGGACGGCATCTTGGGTCGGCGGAGCGGCTCTATCCGGACTTCTTGTTGAACAGCAGCGACAGGATCTGCTGCTTGATGGGCTTGACGGTGGTGGTGGTGGCGGTGGTGGTGGGCGTGGTATAGGTTGGCGTAGTGGTGTAGGTATAGGTCGTGGTGGTCGGCGATGATGGTGTAGTCGGAGTGGTTGAACTCGAGGGTGTAGTAGCAGTAGAAGTAGCAGCATGAGCGGCGGCCACGATGGCAACGAAGACGAGGACAGCGAGGAACTTCATGGTGCTTGCTTGGTTGGTATTTGGCCTGGCTAGCTGGTGCTTGTAGTCGGATGAGCTGCTGAACTCGGAGTGTATCTATCGAGGGTCCCCGGCTCGGTATTTATACCCCCGTTTCCGATCTGTGGATCCATAGGGAGCCCCGGCCGGGCGGCAGGTGTGTTTGCACAAATGTTTCTCCGCCGATAGTTTGCTTACTCCGCCAACTGCCATCCGGCGTTGTTTGCCCATCGACGCATTGGGAAACGCAGCATCCAATGTTTGATCGCATTTCGTTGCCCCATTCTCAGCCATTTCGGGAGTGTCAATGACTTTCCACTCCCCCTCCCAGACTGCGACCCGGACTGGGTCACATCAAGACTACCTACCGAACTGCCCAATCTGGCAATCATTCCTCCGGACAAGCAAATAAAACAAATAATATAAGAGTCTCTGAACGTTATACAATATCGAATAAATACTACAAATTACACAATTTCTAACAGGAACCAAGAATAATTATTGATTAGATTACAATACCATGAATATACCCTAAGTAACCTCCTAGAATCCTAGAATATGTGACGCTCGTAGCTACTGGGCCACTCCGTGGCGAAGGCAAAGTCCGGGAGCGTGGCCAGGAACTCCTGAGTCAGGGCATCCCGCTCGGCATGGGGACTAAAGTAGTGGCCGGACACGCCCAGCTTCATCACTGGTTCCTCGAAGTTGCCGTCGTCCTTCTGAAAGTCCATAAATTAAGGGGTTTCTTTACAGAAAGAAACTGGGACTCACCGAAAGTTCCATGTAGAACTCGAAGGGCGCTGTGTCCACACCGTAGGTGAGGAGCACATTCAGGGGCGGAGTATAGGTGGCCGGATTGTCCAGCATGCCCTGGGTGAACGTCCAGCGGAGCACCCTTACGCCGTCCAGCGGCAGGATGAAGAGGCCCATGTTCGGAGGTCCCGACAGGCGGAAGTCGAAGCGCACCTGGTAGCCACCGGCCAGGACGGTCTTGTTGATCAGCTCCAGCTCCGTGGGATAGGGCAGTTGGACGAGCTCCTCGCGCGCCAGCCACAGAGCATCCTTGCGGGAGTCACAGAAGCGATAGCAGGGCAGGCCACACATCAGCTCCGTGTCACAGTCCTCGCCCAGGCGCACGATATCGGTCAGGTCCATTGAGTCCCGGAGCGGGGCCTCCCTATTCCGATCCCCCAGGTGGAAGTAGTAGCCAGAGTCCTCGAGGCTCTTGGAGCCATCGTACTCAAAGTACTTGCGATGCACTTGCTGCTCCCAGAAACGGGGAATATATCAACATCTTCCACGGGATCCGGGATCGGAGTACTCACCATAAAGTCCGCTCGCATCACATTGGTCTTGGCCCGATAGGGGAATCCCACCTCGGAGACGGCGATCATACAGAAGATGAACATGACCACCGCTAGGCCGCCGAGCATGGAGTTGGGTCGCCGGAAGATGTTGATGAGTGGAGCCTGCACAGGATTAGGGATTGGGGATGAAAGCTTAAGGTCAGGAACCCCCAGAGCTCACCGCAAAGGACAAGGCGAGGATGGTGCCAATGGCACACAGTGCTCCTATCAATAAATCCGGATTGGTGTTCATTCCGAAGCGGCCGGCCATGGGAATCAGGATGAGTATGAACATGTGGAACAGATAGGCGTGGTATATGAAGGGCAATATCTGGCTGACCATCAGAATCAGGGCCCAGTGATAGCCTACGAAGGAGGGAATATATTGTTAACATAATAGATCTGCTTAAGAATGGCTTTCTAGTTCCCGAACTTACCCCGACAGTGCAAGCGACTCAGCAAGTTGACAATCAGAGCTCCCACATAGAAGATAAGGGAGATCAGGAAGAGGTAGGCACTGCGGTAGCCCAGGACCGTCAGGGCCAGGCACATGATGGCCAGAAGGAGGCAGTTCGCATGTCCCACTATCTGCAGGAGGTACTTGTGCGGGATCTTCTCCTGCTCAGGAAAATGTACTTTAAAGAAGCTTCAGAGTGAATAGGTTTCCCTAAAGATTACTCACACTTCGTCGATGCGTCAGGTAGAGCGTCATGGGCAGGACAAGACCGATCACCGAGGGGATTATGTACAGACCAATGACCAGCCAGCTGTTGCTGAAGTAGCTCAGAGTGTGGTCACCCGCATCGTAGAAGACGCACATGAGCACGGGGAAAAGTATGGCCAGGAGTATGCCGGCGAGGGCCAGCAGGAACAGCAGTCCAAAGGACCCGGCATAGGTGCCCAGGGTCTGCTCCGAAGCCCTGGCCATGCGCCACAAGGAGACACAGATGAGGGCGATGGAACCCAGGGAGAAGGAGATGTTGAGGGCTATGCTGGTCGACATCTGATAGTGGACAAAGAAGAGCCCGAGGAAGTCAAAGAACACCGCATGGCCCTCGGCGTGTGCCTGTTTAGGAAAAGATAAGGATAAGGGTGTTGTTGGAATCATACGAAGAGTAAACCCACCTCGGTGTCGTACATTTCCTGGGCATTGGCAATGCTCCAGACCAGGGCCAGCAGGTTGTCGCCAGAGTTCTGCAGGGAATCCCGAGAGACCACCGTGTAACGATCGTATTTCGTGTGGTAGACGAAGCCGTTGTACACGTTGGCCATGTCCAAGCCTGCGGGATTAACACCTTTGATTAACACCCAAGGACACGTTATGGAGTCAGCTATTCACCTGGCACCACTCCAAAGTCACGGAACACCCGAAAGTCGGTATCCGAAGGTATAATGCCCGCCTGGAACATCTCCTCCGCCGTGGTTGTCGCAAACGGGTGCGGGGCGCTGTTTCTGTAATGCTGCGAGGCGATGATAAGATGATAAGACGCCAGATTAGATTAATTGGTCAGAAGCCGCCAGACGGCGGCTGATATCGTCTACCGTATCGGAAGAGCGATCAAGGTAAAGATTGCCAAAATAAAATAAGGAAAAGAAATGGATGATTCATCGTGTGCGTTGGGTTTTCGAGGAATTCTCCAGGGGGACTTCCGGAACTTACTTCCATGAGCCAGGGATGATTGGGTCCGCCCTGGAACAACAGATCGCGTCCACCAGCTCCAGCAGAATCCAAGTTAAGAAGGGCCCTAATAGAGGAAGTTCGGATTAGAGTCTCCGCCAGAGATTCTTTTGCTACTCACTTGCAGTTGGGCGCCCATCGGTGCCCAGTGATGAACCCGTGCGAGCCCTGCATTGGCTGCTCCTCGGCGCCATTAAAGAGGAACAAAATGGGATGCAGGAAGGGCTCCCCCGAAATGGCCACCTGTCTCAGCACCTCTAGCATCACCACAACCATGGAGGCATCATCTCCGGCACCTATATAGATAAGGATATAACTCTAACTGTTCCCAAAAAATAGGAACTAGCACTTACCCGGTGATCCCGGCTTGGTGTCAAAGTGGCTGTTCACCAGCAGGTAGGACGAGCTGTTAGAGCTCCTCGAACTCAGCTTGACGAGCACGTTCTGCACTCCCTTGTAGTGGTTCAGGAAGCCCTTGATCAGATAGGATCCGGACGCTTGTTGGACCTCCACTTCCATGTCGTAGACATCGTCACGCAGTACCTGGCGAACTTTTTCGATTTCACCAAGCAGGAAATTCACGGCGGTGACCTCATTGTTCACATCGCCCACAACCCGAGGGCCCATCCGACTTATTTCCAGCAGCAGGGACTGAGCTCTTTCGGCCACGAACTGGCCCGGCTTCTCCGCCTCCTCGGAGATCCTGATGCCGGCGGGCAGAGCCTGGAAGAGGGGATATATCACGGCAAAGAAGAGCCCCACCCAGAAGAGCAGATAGGTGGGGGCGTAGTACCAGGCGAAGGGCTTGGGTTGCTGCCGCTTCTTCTCCACCTCCAGCTCGATGACGAGGTTGTCCCTTCTAGCGCCCATGGTTAGAGATTCGAGAACCGTCCCAGCAAGAGCTCCTCCAGCGACTCTCGACGCACGACTGACCCGTCCGACATCTCCATCCGCAATTTAAAATTGTGCTTTCTGTTTATGATATGGTCGCGATATGGTTGATATCTTCAGCATAGTATAAAGATATTCGATATTTATGGCATTATGGCGCGTGTTATTCACACCGCCGTATCGGCATGCGTACAGGCGTTCAGGCCAGGTACTCGCCAAGTTTTTTCGGCTATGGCAACGATAAATTCCGAACATTTCCGATCTTCTGGGTCCCTCGAGGGGCTGACGACGTGATTGGCCCAACCGAAATCATTACGTCTGACTTTGCCCCATATCGTAATCGCACTCGCAGGCCATTGTGGATTTATTTGTTTATTATGCCGCATCTGGTCGGCAGTGCTAGTGATGGGGCCCAAAGTCAAGGCCATAATCCGCCCAATAAACATTTAAAAGGGACTCGAGTAATTTAGGAAATTTTATTTTGTATATTTTTGTTAAGTTTCTTTTAGAAAACCAGAGGCCTTAGAACATATATGGATCGTAGGAAGTTGGCCACTCCATGCGATGGGCAAGGTCTGGAAGATCATTGAGGAATTTCTGAGTGGTGGCATCCGAGTTGCTCAGATGACTCATGTAGTGGCCAGAGATTGCCAACTCAAACACCGGGCCATTGAAGTTGCCGCCATCTTTCTGCAATATTAGGATACATATGACAGAACTTTTTACCTTAAAAATACAATCAGCTTCCCACCGTAAATTTGAAATAAAAATCAATATGAAGATGTGATAGGGCGGCTTGCACACCGATGGATTGTTATCAGAAAAGGTTATATTTCCTCTGGTCTTACCTTTATCGTGCAGTCTACTAGCCAGATTGATGCCCAAAGAATATGCAAATCATAAAGAGATAGGCAGTGCGAATGCCAATAGCCGTTATCAGGACACAAAGCACAGCCAAAAGGACGCAGTAAGCATGACCCACAATCTGCAGATGATAAGCATGGCAGATCTTCTCCTAAAAAGTAAAGAATTTAATTATTTACAGGACATTTAATATCTATTATAAGGATGTCTAGAAACTTACGCTTGGTCGCAGGGTAAAATAGAGGTTACTGGGTAGGACAAGACCTATCACCGATGGGACGATGACCAGCCAACTGTTGCTAACGTAACTCATCATACGATTGCCCAGGCCGTAGAACAAGAGAGAGTTTACTTTAAACTTTAAAGTTTAAAGGTCTAGACCTCTGCTTAGACCTGGTATTGAACTGTCCATCTCTTGTATCACTCAATATTTTCCATTAAACAATCAGAGAACTTCTCAAGTCAGAGCCTCGACGATGACTAAACATTCCGTCTTGAATTGTGGCTGTTCTTTATGATCAAATATGATTTATGTCCCAGAAGCAGTAAAATATGTTATGTAACCAACCATATCTAAAATCGTAACTATTAAAATCTCCGATAGTAACGTCTACGAAATCTCAACTTTAATTGATATCGTAGCTCAATCACTCAAGGCAATGGCTGTTTCATGTATTTATGGGAAACGTCTGCGTGGTTAATTGGATCAGTGATCATTAGTTTAGGAAGCTAGTAAGTAAGAATCCAAATAATAATTCTAGGAAATTACTTTACTTTTCAATTCCTTTATTATTATAAATAGTTCCCCTAACACACGAAATATGAGCATGATATCATATTTTAAAAGTAAAAAGTATCAGAATATGAATCGTTGGTAGGAAGTTGGCCACTCCATGGGATGGGCAAAGTCCGGCAGATCCTCGATGAACTTCATCGTCGTCGCATCGCGGTGACTGAGGTGGCTCATGTAGTGCCCGGATATACCCAACTTTATCAGCGGCACATCGAACTTGCCGTCGTCCTTCTGCAAGGTTTAGATACAGTTATAGATCAGGAATAAACATAGATAATAAAAGCCTTAACCCACCGTCAGCTCAAAGTAAAAGTTTATGGGAGAGTTGTCGCTTCCGTAGCCATAGAAGACGTGATACGGAGGCTTGTACACCGATGGGTTGTCCAGCATTCCCATGAGGAAGGACCACTTCAGTATCTTGACCCCATCCAGGGGTTCAATGAATATACTCTGCCTTGGCGGACCCGACACCACAAAGTCAAGACGGAACCTGGGAGCCGCATCGGTGCCCAAGTTGGTCCTGTTCAGAAGCTGCAGGATGGGTGTGTCGGGCAGATCCACGGGCACATCTCGTGGCAGCCAACGGGCGTCCTCCACGGCTAAGCACCATCGGTGGTTGAAGCACGGCATGCCGCACTTCATCTCCGTCTTGCATTCCTCGTCGAGGCGAGTGAGGGCCGTGAGATTGATCTTGTCCAGCAGCGGGGCCTCCAGGCGCCTGTCCTGCAAGTCGAAATAGTAGCCGCTGTCCTCCAGACTCAGAGATCCATCGTACTCGTAGAACTTGCGGTGCACCTCCTGGGGAGCCAAAGAGGAGTCTCTTAGAGTAAGTATCTCCTTCTCTTAGGAGCTCTAATAACTCACCAAGAAGTGGAGACGCATCACATTCGTCTTGGCGCGATAGGGGAAGCCCACCTCCGAAACGGAGATCATGCAGAAGATGAACATCACCAGGGCCAGGCCGCCAACCATGCTCTTGGGACGCCGGAAGAGATTAAGGAGTGGAGCCAAGAAGACCATGGCCAGAATGGAACCCAGAGCGCACTCCAGGGATATGAGAAGGTCCGGGTTGGCGTCCATGCCCTTGCGGCTCGTCATGGGAATGGTGATGACCAGCAGAGCGTGGAACAGGTAGGTGAAGTACAGGTAGGGCAGAACCTGACAGGCGCCAAGCACCCAAGTCCAATGATAACCTACCGAAAAACAAAGGTTAAATATAAGTCTTATATATATTTCTTATATCTTCTTGAACCCACCCTTATCGTGCAGTTTGCTGGCCAGATTAATGATCAAAGCTCCCACGTAGAAGAACACGCACATCATGAAGAGATAGGCAGTGCGAATGCCGACGACGGTCAGCAGAATGCAAATCACCGCCATGAGGACGCAGTAGGCATGTCCCACGATCTGCAGGCGGTAAGTATGGGGGATCTTCTCCTAAAAACCGCAAAATTACCCTATATAATCTAAAAATTTAAAATAACCTATAAATACTTACACTTGGTTTCAGACTCAAGTAGAGAGTGCTGGGCAGGACAAGGCCAATCACCGAGGGAACGATGAAGAGACCGATGACCAGCCAACTGTTGCTGAAGTAAGTCATTGTCCGATTGCCTGCATCATAGAACACGGACATCAGCAATGGGAAGCCGAGGGCCAGCAGGAAGCCCAGGATAGCCAGGAGAAACTGCATTCCAAAGGCTCGGGAGTAGGTGCCCACGGTGCGATCCGTCATCTTGGCCATGCGCCACAGGGAGAGGCAGACGAGGAGGATGGCGCCCAGGGAGAAGGAGATGTTGAGGGCCACGCCCGTGGACTCGGTGTAGTAGACGAAGAAGAGACCCAGATAGTCGAAGAACACCGAGTGACCCTCGGAGTGAGCCTGTAAGTTAAGATACTTGAGTTCTGGAACCTGAAAAGTAATCCTGATTTCGATTTCCTACCTCAGTGTCGTACATTTCCTCGGCATTGGAGATGGTTCGGACCAGAGCAAAGACATTGTCACCTGTGTTCTGCAGGGCACCTCGGGAAATCGCACTGAAGCGATCGAACTTGGTGTGGTAAACAAAGCCGTTGTAGCAACCAGCCATATCCAGACCTGACCAGAAGGAGAGAGATGTAGTCAGCTGAGTTCACCCGCAGGAGAATTCATTAAAACCCACCTGGCACTGGTCCAAAGTCACGGAAGATCCGGAAGTCAGTGTCCGAGGGTATCAGATCCGCCTGGAAGATCTCCTCGGCCATCGTGGTGGCGAAGGGGTGCTTGGCGCTCTTCTTGTATTGCTGCAACAGCCACGATTTGAGTTGAGAGATTAGATAAGCGTGGAGGCAGTAAAGAAGGCGCACTTTCAAGTTTTACGGCTCTCATTTAGATAGCCTTCAAGTGGAATGCACGATTTACACTCACCTTCATCAGCCACGGATGGTTGGGACCCCCCTGGAAGAGAATCTCGCGACCGCCGGCGCCAGCCGAGTCCAGGTTGACCAAAGCCCTGGTTTGGAAAACCCGAGGATTAGATTTGCAGGCGGCGAAGGAATTTATCCACTTACTTGCAGTTGGCAGACCACTTATGATTCTTTATGAAGCTATGAGATCCATGGAAGGGCTGCTCCTCAGCGCCATTGAACAGGAAGACGATGGGATGCAGGAAGGTCTCCTCGGAAGTGGCAAGTAAGCGAAGCGTCTCCAACATGACCACAACCATGAGCTCAGCATCGCCAGTGCCTGAGATAAAATCAAGACTTATTCCCAATCCCAGAAAGGAGCCAAGGGACCCACTTACCCACACTGCTGGGCTTGGAATCGTAGTGACTGTTTACCAGCAAGTAGGAGGTGCTGTTGGAGCTCTTGGTGCTCAGCTTCACCACCACGTTCTGGATGCCCTGGTACATGTTGATCATCTGCCAGTGGAGAAAGGCGCCACTGGAGTGCTGAACGTCCACCTCCAACTCGTACAGATCGGTCAGCATCTCTCTGCGCACCTTGTCTATCTCCTCCAGCAGAAAATTAACCATGGTCACCTCGGTCACGTAGTCTCCGGCTATCTTGGGTCCCATTAAATCAATCTTCAGCAGCACCTCCTCCGCGCGCTGTGCCACAAAGGTGCTTGGCAGGTCCGACTCCTCTGACACCTTGACTCCAGTGGGCAGGTAATTGAAGAGCGGATAGACCACGGCGAAGAAGAGTCCGACCCAGAAGAGCAGGTAGATGGGAGCGTAGTACCAAGGCAGTTGCTTTGGATCCTTGTTCTTCTCCCGGAAATGTATTCTGTGATCCACAAGGCCACCATTTTCGGTGTCCGCCGGCTCCTGGGTCGCCAGGTGCAAGGTGCTCTTCTCATTCCCATGCAGCTTCATCGATCGTTCCGAGTGTATCGAGAGCGTATCCTCTTCGAAGCCTTCGTTGTGCTGTCCCTCCTTGGAACCCCCGTTGTGCTGCTCCTCCTTGGAACCTCCGTTGTGCTGCTCCTCTCTGGAACCTCCGTTGTGCTGCTCCTCCTTGGAACCTCCGTTGTGCTGCTCCATTACGTAAGTTCCCAACTTCGGGAATTATCAGCATCAGATCTCAACGAACAACCGCGCGCAACTGAGCAATTCTCCGGCAAGCTTATCAAATTTAAAGCTTTTCGACGAGACTCTTTTATCAGATCTCCGATTGGATATCCAACTTGGAGCCCACATGTCCCAGTATATTTATGGTACAGCCCAAAGTCTCTTCATAAAGTCAGGTAATTGATTTATTCTCATAATATGGCATCTGAAAAGGAATATCCAGCCTTTCAGAGCCAGCGCTATCGATTAAGGGCCCCCTAGTTTAAAGATTGTTCCAAGCATAAAGATATCGATTTGATATTATAAATTTTACGATTTGCATCGATTTTATTAACCCTAAATCAAATACGATATGAAGATATCATTCAGATAACACTCGTTATCGGTACGGAACCTGCAAACCCTAAAAAAGTGAAGGCAGGTTTTGGATAGTCATTGACTTTCGGGCAGGTAATGGATGCCAGTTTATTGAGAGGTTTGTGCAACACTTTTAATAAATATATCGCTTCAGTATGGAAGGCCACTCAACGACAAATACATAGTCGGGGAAGTCCCCAAGGAACTTCAGAACCTCTGCATCCCTGTCATAATCGTGGCTGATGAAGTGTCCCACAACAGCGAGCTCCAAGATGGGCACATTGAAGTCTTCAAATCCTTCAGCATCAGGCTTCTGTAATATATGAATCCACATATTATAATTATTATTATTATAGGGATTGCGTAACCCACCGTCAATTCAACGAAGAACTTCAAAGGGCTGTCATCTATTCCATAGTTAAAGAACACGTAGTAAGGTGGCTCTGATTTCTTAAGAACTTCCGGAATAAAAGACCAGTTTGAGACCACAGCATCGCCCACAGGCTGAACGAACACGTTCATGTGCGGCGGACCAGACACTTCAAACTCATATCTGACAGTGTTTTGGGGCAGGGTAATAGTCCTTCCCAAAAGTTTTAGAAGGATATTCCCTGGTATGATAACATCCGATTCACGAGGCAGCCAGCGGGCACTCCTTCGCCCGCTACAAGAGTAAAGGCAGGGAGCCCCGCACATCACGTACTTGTCGCAGTCTGGTTCTATGGGCGCCAGTCCTGTTAGATTAAGCTGGGAATCCTTGAGAGGATTAAGACCTCGCCTGTCCATATACGTGAAGTAGTAGCCGGAATCACTGTGACCTAAGGTTCCATCGTACTCGTAAAACAGGCGTTGAGTGTGCTTTGGGAAGACAGAACTTGAAAGGGTTATAAGACTTACAGAGCATAGAACATACCACAAAGTTGACTCGCATCACATTGGTCTGGGCGCGATAGGGAAAGCCCACTTCCGAGACAGCGATCATGCAGAAAATGAAGGTTACCACTCCCAGGCCAAGCACTATAAGCTTCGGCCAGCGGAAGACATTGATGAACTGAGCCTAGGGATTAATCATTAAGGAAGGATCTTCAGAGAGAAGGACAACTTACAATAAATCCCAGGGCAAAGAAGGTGCAGGCACCACAAATCAGGGCTATTATCAAATCGGGATTCATGCCGATGCCGTTTCTTCCGGTAATAGGAAAGAATACCACGAGGAGCATGTAGATTAGATAACAGAAATAGCAAAAAGGCAGCACCTGAAGACACATCACAATCACAGCCCAAAAGTTTCCTTAAAACACATCATGGTTAGAAAAACTCTAAAGTAAGTGGCTTGGATATAACTCACCACGATCCTGCAAGGTGCTCACAAGGTTAATCAGGAGGGCTCCTGCGTAGAATATCATTGAAATTAGGCAAAGGTACTGGAAGCGCATTCCCATGGCGGTCAAGATAATGGCCAGCAGGGCCTGAACCACCAAGTGAGAGTGCAGGCTCATCTGGAGGTGGTAGGCGTGGCTAAGTTTGTCCTGGAAATAACCGACTTTTAGTATAAAGTAAGGACATTAAATTAATAATTCTTACATTCGGCTTCAGGGTGTAGTACAG
>JAEIIF010020985.1:0-11638 GCA_018874455.1 Drosophila trapezifrons | reverse complement strand
ACTATACGCACTTTCAATGAGAGATTAATACATTAATGTACATAAATTAAAAGTGCGTAAAATCCTATTTCCAGCCTCTAATGAAAACGCTAATTAATGAAGTTTTTAACACCATAAGCGAGTTTAAATTAATTTATCTTTTAAATAAAAATATTTAAGAAAGCTGTATTTAAATATACAGTATAAAGTTTAGGTAAATTCCTCGAAAACGATTATTATCTATAAGTATTTTTTCAATTTACGCCTTAAAAGTTCATCTTTCTTCTTAATTTTCCCATTACAAACTTAAATTATTTTCAAAAAGAACAAGAATCAATTCTAAACCTTATAAATACCTAAATATTTAACCAGGCGCTAAGTATGTACCACAAATTAATATTATAAAATCTTTATATCAATTAAAATCCCATTATTACAGGGGTTCTTGGCTTTAATCATACCTACATCTGTGGCTTTATTAACGAGTGACAAAGACTGAGAACTTTCCTCTGCTTTTTTGTGTTGAACTCTAAAGTATTTAGAGCAAATCAAACACGAAGATATTTACGGCAGCCTCAATAATAGAAAAAATAACAATAACAAATGAGAAGAAGAAAAAAAAAAACAGTTGAAGGCCGGGACAACAATTAACGCATTATTTATTAATATCTGAAAATTGTGTCGCCCGTTAAGCGGCTTACAACTGATGGCTACCAAGACAACAATAATAATAACAAATAACAGAAAAGCCAAGGCATTAAATTACATTTTCAAACGCAAACTTCATACACAGAAAAATCGTAAATTTATAGATATTTTGTTGGGGAAAAATTATCCTTTTAAGACTTATATATAAATCTTTACCTAAGTAATTTATTGTTAATTTTTTTTAGAATTTAAAGTAATTGTTTTGTGTTATTTTTAAGCTAGTCTTGTTAGACATTTACCTCTTCATTTTTCTCATTTTGTATGTAATAAAAAATAATGGTTTAAGGTAAAGAAAATTTTATTTTTATAGGTAAAAATTTAAATAAAATTCTGGGTCTCTGCCTGTATTTTTTTTTGTAAAAAATATATTTTTTTTTAAAGATAAAATATGGAAAATATATTTCTCTTTTAGAATTGTAAATATTTTATAATTCCTACACGCTGCACAGACCTAGTTTTCTTTCTGTGCACTTTGTGGTGGTGCAATTTCATGTTTTTCTATATTTTTTGTTGTTTTCTTACCTCATTTGCGGTGCGGGCGTCCCAAGAAGAAACCAACAGAAGAGCCAGAAGAATTCTCCGCACGAAACTTGGCAATTAGAGCGCGGCAACAATAACAACACACACTCGCACACACACACCACACTCACGCAAAGCTGGCAAAATTCTTGCTGAATCTCCTCGAATCTCGAAAAAGCAAAACAACAGAAAAAATAAAGTCGCACCGCTGCACTTTACACTTTTGTGGCTTGAAGCGCGCTCAGGTGAGACAGGTGCACGGGCGCACTTTCAGCACTTTCGGCCGCTCGAAACTCAAAGAAACACACTTCACAACAACAAAAAAAAATATGCAAGCACATGTGTTTGAAAATGTGTATATGTTACATTTATCTATAAGCCGGCTGGATTTACGGCTTGCTGCTGAGCGCGCTTTTCTTTCTCCGCGGAAAACTCGGCCTAGACAGCGAAAAATACAGAGTTTTCCCGCACTGCAGTGCGAAGCTCGCGAGTGGCAATTGAAAAGTGAGGCGGCAACTCAAAGTCGGCGGAGTTGGAGCTTCCAAAACATCGATGTTGCTATCGATAGCTCGATAAAAAAAAAGCTATGAACAGAACTAGAGGTGGAGAAACATCGATGTTCGCGGTCATCGATGTTTTTCGATGTTTCAAAAATAAACATCGATGAAAAAAACATCACTGTTTTTTAATCTTTACAAAAAAATAAAAAAATTAAAAAACTTCCCTTACTTAGTGATGATGATGTTTTCATCGATGTTTCTCCACCTCTAGTGCTCTGAACAGAACCAGTTTTCCGAAGAGCGGCGCTGCCAGACTGACGATCGACGGGCTGCCACTACTTAAAAATGCCCGCTAAACGGTTTCTTTTTTAAATTAATTTTTATTTAAACGAAAATGTTTGATAATAAAATAAAACAAATGGCACGGCGAGTAATACAGGCTGTCCCCTCGGCTTTAGATTGATCAGCAGGATGAGATGATCCATTTCCCCCCAAATAAGAAACACATCGGCAATTGTTTAGTAAAGTTGCGAAAGCGTTGTGGAATTGTTTATTCTCATTCATGTTACAAATGCACTCTTGGAGAGTTATAGTAGTACTAGTTTAGCCTGATCTTTACCTTCAACTTGCACTTCTGCGGCTCTGCAACTGCACTCTTCGCACTTACACTTACACAAGTCAATTGAGAGAGAGATAGATTGAGAGCTATAGAGATGGGCAAGTAAATAACACAAGTACATAGTTCTCTATATATAGACGAAGCGAAAATAAATGTATGTGTATGTATATAAATTTATATTTATATTGTATATTATATTTATGTATAGATTTGTAGCGCTGTTGCTAATAGTTTCACATATAAAAATGTTTCCTTTGTTAGACATTTACAACATTTATACCCAAGTGGCAACTATAATACATATAAGTACATTTATGTATATATATTTATATATATGTAGATATATAACTCTTTGGATCTTTATATAGGCATATATAACGGTATCAGTATCGTCATCGCTATCGCTATCGCTATTAGCTGGGCGCGGTAAAAATTGATGGGTGGGGAACATGAATGTGGGGGTTATACTAGGAAAATCTGAATATATCCCCACTTCCTGATCCCTGATATTATGAGGCGTGGGTCCTGTGAGTTAGTGTGTTTGGAGAAAATATATGTATGTAGGCTAATAAGCTTCGATAGTGCAGCAAGGTGGCTAGAATTTGTTAGGTTATGTTGCTTTCGATATTTTCGATATTTTCGATATTTCTCTTAGGTACGCACACTGGTACAAAAGTATGCAAGTATTCTTTTTAAAGGCAGCGCGGGACTACTTGGACACACATATGTTTTTAGTATAGGCTCTCTATGTGTATGTTGTGTGTGAGTTGACTAATCGTTAATGGTGGTAATCGTGGATTAATGGGCGGCACTGATTTTGTGTTAGTTAACATTCGCTATAAGTTTACATAAGTTTACACTCTTAATATTTAGATATATATATTTATAGGTATATATTTTATTTACCGATCTTTATCTATATCTTTTCTCGATTTAGGGCGGGGCTGGTGCTCGCTGATACATCTTTACAATATTCGAAGTCGAAAAGTGCTGGGACAGGGGCGTGGGGCCAGAGAGCAAAAGGGGGATTGGGATGAGGAGGCGGGATACAGGGGGCGGTGCGCGGGCTAAGTGTGAGAAAGTCTTGACTAAATTTAATGTACAGGACTACGTTGTCTACGCTTCTTCTATATCATCTTCATGATCATCGTCATCCTCCACTTCCTCTAGGAGCGCGAAAAAAAATATCCTATATGCGATATCCTTGCAACGCCATGTGACATTGTTCTTCTTGTTGTACTTTCGATAGTTTTTGCTTTTTTGTGCTGGCATGTTGAGCTTTTACTTTGAAATGGTTTGCCTGCTGTGCTGGGGACTGCGGGCGAGAGACAGAGAGAGAGACAGATGGAGGGCCTTGCAACGCTGCCAGTGTGACCAACACTGCATGTGAGTGACTTTTGAAAAATTCTTTTTGATTTTAAATCTGTTTAGAATGGGAAATAGAAAACACTAATGAATTAATTGATATGTTTGTTAAAAGCTGAAGCTGAATAGTTTTTATGTTTAAAATATCACAACTAAGAGATATTAAGTTTGGAATATTGGAAAGAAAGATAACTTATTGATTTATCCAAATGTGTTCTGAATATGCTGCCAATAAATGGATCATTTAATACATCAGCTTAAATCCTAACCTTAAATCGAATTAGAAACAGAGATTTATGAAGATTAATACTGATAGCGCTTTAAGGTTCTTCTTAGGCAGTTAAAAAAGTCTTAAAGATGGAAACGTTTTCGAAAACTATATTAGCTTCTCAATGTAAATTAAACTTACTCAATATCTAAGTTGGCCACACTAATTGCAAAGGCTATCCACACTGGCAGAGAGAGATAGACAGAGAGTGAAACAGAGAGAGCATGAGATGCAGACGTAGCTGTAAATTAGCCATTCGTGGACGGGAGAAGGATTTCTGGGATTACAGGGACTTCAGGATCGATTTCTGGGACTGGACTTCTGGAGGGAACGGGATCCTTTGGTAGGGGCAGGGGCTGCGCCTACAGATCAAAATAAAACTCAACAAGCATGGCCTAAAACTGGTTGACCTTCAGCTCGTTGCCCTGCAGCTGGACGAGGCGGAAGGCCTCCCGTATGGTGGGCGTCATCAGGAGCTTCAGATTGTCCTCGGCCTCGCCGGGCAGCGAACGCAGCAGCTCCATCGACGCCACAACCAGCTGGGCGAGGGCGGCTCTCTTGTAGTTGGAATCCTTAAGGATGCTGCTCGCCCGCTGCTGTTCTATTTCCGGCGATATGGACTCCGCCTCCGAGGATTTGGCCTGCCGGTTCGTGTCGAACGGATTGTTACGGCACTTGGGCTGGAATTCACTGATAAGCGTCGTCATGGTCACGTTCTCCTCCTCCTGCAGCTGGACACACTTGCTGGGCGAGGGATTGCTGCCGGAACCGGAACCGGAGCCAGAGGCGGACGCCGAACCCGAGCCGGAGCCCGTATCGGTCATTTCGGCATCACCATTGCCATTGAGCGAGATGCACATGGGCTTGCTCTGCGGATGATGGTGCAGGGATGACGGCGGCGGCTTGTGGCGCAGCTTGCCGGATCCGGTCTCGATGTCATGCAGGGCCGAGTTGCTCAGATAAAGCTCACACACCAGATTCCAGGCGTCCTGCAGACAGAATAAATACCTCACAAAGTTCTCCTTCTTCTTCACCGTGGTGGTGTTCAGCCGGGAGCAGGACTCCAGGATAAAGTTAAGATCCTCCGGGCCCAGATTATAAACGACAATGTCGTTGAGATGCGAGTCCACCAGAGCTATGTAGTAGATCATCCACGAGGAGGTCATCTGCTTGTACAGATTGGCAGCGTACTCGATGTTCGATACCTTCTGCATGAGGAACTTCAGGCCGGGACGGGAGTCGAACTCCAGGGCGGACATCAGGTACTGCTTCACGCAGCGCAGCAGGATCTCCTTGGAGCGAAAGTCCAGGTCATAGTCGTGGCTGGGCGTGGCAGCGGAGGCCGCATAGTTGTCAAAGATGCAGGTGGACACAGCCTGCGGGACGCACTTGAGCCGCGACAGCAGCAGCTTGGCCACCAGCTGGAGCAGCATCTGGTTGGCCAGCAGGCCCACCACCAAGTTCTTGAACGGTATCCGGATGACAAAGTTGTCCAGGTTCGAGTTGAAGCCATTGTTCAGGGGATAGAGCAGGAAGGAGTAGCTCCTGTCGTCGGACAACTTGCATTGCGAGGCGCTGGGCATGGGGGCCTGGCCCTGGCCCGGCTCCCTTTGATTGTCCGACAAGAACACCTGCTGGGCCAGCGCATAGATGCGGGCCAGCTCCTCCAGGCTGCTGTCCCGGCGGGCGGCCACCTTCACGTTGGCACAGTCGCCATAGAAGCTATTGGATTTCTCATGGAAGGCGAACGAGAGCTGACGCAGCGGGGCGATCGTCACCGTGCAGGCCCGATGGATGGCCGAGCAGGCGATCATCCACTGGGACTCGTTGAAGAGCATGCCCGTGGAGAGAATCACGTGCTTGAGGCAGGACACCGAGATCCTGGCAATGGCCTCCTGCGACTGTGCCGCACACTCGATCAGGACCAGGAGCAGCTGCTTCAGGGCCAGCGTCGCTGAGCCCGAGATCTTTGTGGGCGACTCGATGAGATTGGCTCCGCCACCGTTAACGCTGCCTGCAGCGGCGCTCTTCTGCTGCTCCTCGCTGGCAGAGCTGGCGGAGCTGCTGTCGTACTGCTGGCCATAGCCCGGCTGATGATCCTGGCCAGGCGGTGAGTGCTGCTGCTGCTGCTGCTGCTGCTCCCGTTCGATCCGCTCCGTTACGAACTTCAGTTTCGAGTAGAGAAGATTATCCGCCGGATGGACAATCTGTGCCAGTCGCGTCTTGGTGCCCGCTCCCAAGCGACGCTGCTCCGGCACCGACTTCTCGATGAACTCCACCACCAGGTCCGTGGTCATGCAGCAGCAGTGCTTGAAGTTCTTCTCCACCAGCTGCCAGGAGGCGCCCGTCTTGTTGATGTACCGCAGCCAGTCCTGGATCATCGGCACCAGCAGATGGTTGATGCAATAGAAGCCGAAATCAATGCCCGGGCTGGCCAGGAGGTTCTTGAACAGCTTGAAGATCGTCTGCAGGATGGGCGCCTGGTGGGAGTAGGGGCAGACGATCAGCGAGTTCGTCAGCCCGTCCAGCAGCAGGAACCACACCTTGAGCACCCCCGACGGCTTGTCCATCTCGTCGATCTTCACGATGGTGTCCTTGTCGATGTGCAGCGACCGATAGGAGATCATGTACTGCTCGTTCCGCGTCTGCAGGTAATCGTTCCCAAAGTACGTAAAGTTCTCCATGGAACTGGGGATGTTGGCGTCGATGATGTGCGTGTACGAGATGCCCTTGATCTTGTACGTCGAGTGGAAGTTGGGGCACTTGGGCATGCTGTGCATGAACCCCAGGATGCTGGAGCAGCGCTCCAGGAAGCGCAGCGTCTCGTGCAGAAAGTCCGTTGGCCGGAAGGTGTTGTCCTCCTCTTGCTGCTGCTGCTGCTGCTGCTGACTAGCGGCACCTCCGGCTGTTCCAGTTCCTCCTGCTCCACCATTGGAGCAGGCATTATTATTGTTGCCACCGCCAGAGATCTCCAGGTAGGAGAGCAGGCAAAGGATGCAGTCAAGGCCGGCGTTGGCAAACACCAGCGTGTTGTCCGAGTCGAGGAACACCCGGAAGATGTCAATGATGTTGCTCATGTTCAGCATCCGGCTCCGGGCGTTGCGCAGCGTCCCAAACAGTGGCCGCCAGCCAGAGCGTATCTCAGTGCGATGCGCCTCCACCACCTCGTACAGACAGGCTACGATCTGGTCCTGCACATCCACGTCCGTGTCCATGCTCAGCAGATTCTCGAAGGGCTTGAGCAGGGCCTCGTTGAAGTGGAAGTACGGCAGCTCGGACTGCTCCACCAGCAGAGCCGTGATGATGTCGTGGATATACTCGATGGCCCGCTTCGAGATCATCCGATCGCGATGACAGGCGGCCTGGAAGGAGGGTTAAGGTTTTGGGGATTACATGACTTCCTTCTCGATAGCTGGCATAAACTTACATCCATCAGATGCGGTCCTGTGATGGCCCAGACCTTGAGCACATGCAGCAGCGGACGCGAGCTGCGAAATACCTTGAGCGTGACGTCGCCGATGCGATGGAGGAGCAGCGACATGGGCAGCGAGTCGAGCTTCTTCCAGCCCTTGCTGGGCCACCAGATCCGGGTGCCCTTGCGCGCCACCTGGCTCTTGTAGAGCTGCTCCCGGGAGGCGCGGCACAGGTGCTTGAGGAACTGACACAGCGAGGGCAGGCTAAGACGCTCGGCGGCGTCGCCAAACAGATTTTCTGCCTGATGGGACAGGGCGCAGAGCACCTTGGAGGTGTCGCTCTGGCTGAGAAGGACCGTCTCATTGGTGCCGGAATATACCTTCAGGATGGAGGTAATGTTCGTGTTGGGGCTCTGCATTGGCGCCTGCAGGAAGCTGTAGACGTCCACACTGTCCAGAAGTAGATGGGAATCGTTTAGAATGCTTACTCTCCAAGAGTAGCAGCTCCAGCTTACCACGTTTCATCATCGTCGATGGGTATGGACGAGAGATTGAGCTTGTCCTGGGCATTGCCGTTGCTCAGCTTCTCGCCCGTCTCCAGGTCCCGACGACTGCTGCCCGGTGAGGCCGAAATGGCCGGATTCTGCATGCTAAAGATCTCGTGCTCCAGCTGGCTGACGTGGCGGCAGACCGCAAAGATGCTGGGCCAGCAGTCGGCACTGTAGCTGCCCAGATTGAGGCCGCCGGTGAGCACCACGTCCATGGACATGGCCTGGCTGGCAGAGATGCGCGGTCCGGAGGTTTGGCAGACATTGGAGGCCAACAGATTGAGAATCTTCCCAGCCAGATGCTGCAGATTCAGGCTATTGCTGAGCGTGGCCGCCTGGGAATTGAGAAAATGATAATTAATTAATAATTAGCTTAAGATTCCGAGTCCCAAATCCCGGTCTATCCTCACCGAATGCAGGCCATCCAGGCACATGGCGTACAGGGCCTCACCGTTCGATTTGTTGGCCTTGGCCTTCACGCGCAGCGTCCTCTTGGACAGGGCCACCAGCTTGTTGGAGGCGGAACTGGTCTGCAGATCCCCCAGCCCGGAACTGAGCACGATGACCATGGAGTCCCAGCAGCAGGTGAGCAGGCGGCGGCATAGTTTCTTGGCTGCCTCGCGTCGCTTGTCGTGCAGCTGCTCCTCCTCCTTGTGCTTCACGTTGGCCGTTTGCAGGCGCTGCCACTCGGAGAGCATCTGGGTGGCGCCCAGTCCCCCGGCATCGCACAGCATGTCGACGAGAGCGCAGCGCGGACCCATGCCCTCCAGCTGTTGGCGCGGCATGGCCTCCAGGACATTGCAGACGGTCACCGACTGATACAGCTCGCACAGCCACGGCGAGGAGAGGTAGACGAGGACGCCCGTATTCTGCACGGAGGTCACGAACTGCTGCTCCGACATGGGGACCAGGATATCCTTGTGCGAGGCTCCCTGGGCCACCTGCTCATAGTATCCCGCCCGCATCAGCTGCAGGCTGAGCAGCAGCGACGAGTAGATGGCCAGGTAGATGCCGTCCGCATTGATGGCGGTCAGGTTGTAGTCAAAGTCCGAGAAGTTCATGCTGTTCTCCTGGCACACGGCCGAGGCGAACTCCTGCATCGCCTCGTCCAGCTCCACGCAGCTGCGCAGGCGCAGTAGCTTCGGCACCAGATCCTGACGCAAGGCCCGGGCAAAGTCCCGGGCATGCTGCCGGTCATTGTCGCTGTCCGTCCGGACGGGCATCACGGGGGCCTCCAGATGCGAGTACGGCCAGCGGTTTTCCACACGCGATGTCTCGTCGCTGGAGCTGCTGGGATCATCGTCCTCGGGACCCTCAGTGTCCCCGGAACCGTTCGAGGCCGCATCCTGCTCGTGCGGCGGCTCACCCTCGCTGTCCGACCCCGACGATGTCTCGAAGACATTCTGCCGAAACTCTACGATGGCATCGCGATACGGCGCCGGCAACCGGGCCATGCTCTGGTAGGTAAGCGGTCCGGAATAGTCCGCATCCTTGAGCAAATCGTGCCGTCCGTTGACCACCTGAACGATCTGGTCGCTGATCATGGACTCGGTCAGTTCGCCGCTGCACAGCACCTGCAGGCTGTCCAGCAGAGCCACCATGCACTCCACGCTCGCCTGCAGGCTGGCCTCGGTGGCCGTGCCCACGCCGCCGGCTCCGTAGGCGCACTCCTCCATGGCGTCCACCAAGCTGTGGCGGAAAATGTTGAAAATTGTAAGATTATATTATTTTATTCCCATTAAACTCATCCACTTACAGCCGGAAGAGCGCCATCTCATCGCTGCAGCCCTGGGCCGTGTTCTTGTCCACATAAAGGATAACCGCCAGATCGATGAGACGCTCCGGGCTCTTGAAGATCTCCCGCACGCAGCGCAGTGGTTCTGTGCGATTTTGTGGTGCCGGTAGGAGGAGCATGCGATGGAACAGTGCCTCCAGCATGGGACGCAGTGAGCCGTGGGCGCCGGCAATGCGTAGCAACTGGATGGCGGTCAAATAGACGCAACGAGCCTGTGGTCCATCCAAACCCGGGCCCGTAAAGAAGCCGCGCGCCTCGTTCTCGATCATGTGCAGGGCGTCCCTGGGTTAAAATAGGAATCATATGTGATTATGAAGCCGGAGAGAGACTTCTGTCAAGGATTTACTTACTTGTAGGTAAACTTCTTGTCCAGGTTGATCCTGCCGGGTGATCCCAGTGCCGCCGCCAGCGTTGGGCAGAACTTCTGCCAGAGAAAGGAGGTGAAGTGCGGATTCGCGTGCACGTTGCGCGGCAGGGCCGAGCTCAATGTAAGGATGCACTCGGTGAGATACAGGGAGCTATGATTCTCACACTTCTTGTTCGGCGAGGTATTCACATTGGGCTCCACCAGCCGGCTGCATAGCCACTGCATCACCGGAATGACCTCGTTGTAGACGGCGGAGGCCTGTGTCTGTGTCATCAGGCCGGCGGGCGCGGTCTTCTTCACCTCCTCGGCCTCCTCGATGAGAAAGGCGCAAAAGGTGCGCAGGCATTGCGAGGCGGCGGCCAGCGAGGCAGCCTTGGTGGCCCGCGATCCCATCTCCCAGCACTCGCCGCAGCGGGACAGGATCTCGATGAGCAGTCGCCCGTTCAGGGTGCAAGCGGGGGAGCAGGCCATGGCCAGAAAGAGACGCAGCACATTTACCACCGTGTCCTCGCTGCTTGTCGACGGCAGGATGCCATTGGTGGCCCTTAGCAGCTGGGATGGCAGCCAAACGGAGTCGTCCTCCGGCTCCAGGCCGATGTAGAAGCGCTCGTCCTTAATGACGCGCTGTTGGGGGAAGAAAGATAGGATATATAGGGGAAATCAAGGATAAATATTGAAGGATAATAAGAATAAGAACAAAGAGCACCCCGGAACCAGTCAGGAATTATTGATTACCATATTGTTAACCCCTCATAAACAAACGTCACTTCCGCCGACCCAAGGGATTCCTACAGCAATTAGCCGTCGCCCCTTCCCGCCCCTCCGCCATGTCCCACATTGCCCATATGCCGCGTCTCATGCTCCACATCCCACAGCCCATTTCCCATGTCCATTTCCCGTGTCCATTGTCCAGCTTGTGTGTGTGCACACGGAATGATAAATCCGCTTTGTGTTCGCCCGGAACTTCCGGCCGGAAAATGTATGTCAGTGGTTGTTGTGGCCATTGTTGTTTTGTTCCGCCTCCTGGCGGGTCGCTCCTCCCCTCCCAACCCTGTGGCCTATACTGGCCATATCCGGCGGTGCACTTACGTGGAGGCCATTGAGTCCCATCGTGATGAACTTGGGCCGCTTGGTGTCCAGCGCCATCTGCAGGGCGGTAAAGCAAACGGAGCGCAGCTCGTGCGACGGATCCCGGTGGATGCCATGCTGCCGGTATAGCTTATCTGCATGGAGAGAAATGTTTTATTTTTTATTAAATATTTCAAATTATAAAAAAAAGAACATTTTTATTGTAAAATTACTTTATTTGGGTAATATAAGTTAAAATAATTCATAAATTGAGTTTTAATAAAAATAATACTTGGTGAAAAAATAAAGAACATCTTAAAATATTCCAATGCTAAAATTCACAACTGGTTCTAGCCTCATTCGTATGGTAAACACGTTGAATACTGAGGCGGGGATTGGAAATTTCTCTGTCGACGTTCTGCCCACCCTCTCACACGCACAATATGCACAAAGCACAACAGAAAAATCTAGTGCAGTCCAATTGTAATT
>JAEIIF010020964.1:0-13110 GCA_018874455.1 Drosophila trapezifrons | reverse complement strand
TTTAAACAAAGCCCTCAACACACGCCTCCAAACAACCAGCCAGACAGCCACCAAACAACAGCCAACAAACCACAGTCCTGGCGACCGTGAAGTCCATTGTTGGGATAGGCTTTAAGGCATAAATTTGCATACTTTTAAATATTTAAATTACTTTTTTCAAAGCAAATAAATATGATATTTAAGAAATTAATTTGTACTAAGGAAAACGTAATAATTAAACAACAAATTAAGGATGAAAATGGTTTTTTTTAAATACCAAAAACTGTAAAATAATTATATGATATTCCCAAAGTTTTCAAACAAAGCTAGTTCTGCAATAATCGGATAATACCCCATACATAATTATAACTTTCTTCATAAATATTTTACACAAGAATCATATATATTTCCAGATATATGCATGCAAATATTTCACTCAAGAATGGCGCCCCGATATTTATTAAATTACGAATTATCATCAATATGCAAGGCGATTCATGGTCGGCAATATTAAGAACGACAGTGAATTGTTTACATTTCTCGCAATGACTTCCTGTCTGTGCTCTTTGTTCATCTGCCACGACGCACAGGAAGTAATATCCACAACATACATACATGTGGTGTGTGTGCACACCCAGCACTTTCATATAGAGATTACGGTTTGTAAACACGTTTCCTGGCGATTTGGCAAAAAGGGAGGCGGAGATCGCCGGCCACCTGCCAGCGAGTGTCCCAAAGGAGTATCCAAAATAAAAAAACATAAAACAAAGTAAAAGCCACAGAAAATTAAGATAAAACCAGCAACATCGGGATCGCGGCTTATTAATGCGGAAATCGAACGAGACGAGAGGCACTTTTCGTGCGGAAGTTGGTTTTGCTTTATTGAATTTATACATTTAATTGCCTCGCCGACGGTTAATCCTCTTGCGGTTGGATAAGCATGGATTTAAGTAATGTAAATTATACAAAAATAAAATGAATGTGCAGTTTATACGTATTTATTAAAGATTTAATTCCAATTTGGGCTTTGCATTTTAATAGAAAGCTAAGAAAATGAGGTGGGAAACTTCCCTGAGTGGAGAGTATAGCCAAGTAATGATTGCATTTATATCTTTGATAATTTAAAATAATAATTATTTAAATCCCTTAAAAAGATGGGATTACCAATTACTATTTTTAAATAGGTTTGCCTGGGCTTGCCTCGTTACTTTGTGGACACGAAAAGTCTGATGTGTTTTAGTTACATTTTAATTTATTTAAGACCTTGCTGGGGGGACCTTTCCATTAGTTCGATGCGCTCTAAATTGAGTTAATCAATTGCGCTTTGTTGACCATTTAATTAGTTAACGACACAATGTGTGTTATGGTGTGTGCTCCACATGTGTGTACACACAGGCGAGTGTTTGTGAATTAAATGCGATTTGCGATTTGCGATTTACATTTCCGAGTGCAAGTTGAGGCTGGTTCTGAAGGCCAAACGGAGTGAAAAGCTCTCCAAGATATGAAAACTGTCATTGTGTGTGTGAGACTGTGTTTCGAGCTTTCTTTGCTGCATTTGTATGTGCACTTGAAGAAAAACCTACATAAATGCATTATATTGTAAGGTATTGCATTTGTAAGTATCATAGTCACAATAAAATAATAATATTATAATTTTTTACTAAGAAAAATAATAATAATAATAGTAATTAGTTATTATATTATAACTAGAGTAATATTTAAGTCAGAAAATAAAGGTAATTTATTTTTGATCTTAATGTCCATCTGTCCGTTTGCTTCTTCGTCCGTCCGTTTGTCCGTCTGTTTGTCCGTCCGTTTGTCCGTCCGTTTGTCCGTCCGTTTGTCAGTCCGTTTGTCCGTCCGTTTGTCCGTCCGTTCATTTCCCTTTCGAAGCTTTCTAGCTAACTATGTAATCTTTCAACAAAATCGCATATAACTCAAAATACTATTTTCTACTTCAAAATCATGTTTATAATTTTATTAAAATCTCTCCACCCATTTTGTTTATTTCCATACATTAACACCTTTATTTCTTCGAGTGATTTTAGCAACTGATTGAGCTTTTTCGCAAACTGAATTCTACTGCGCCTTTAGGTGCATTGAACCTATTGTTTATTTAATTTCGGGAGCTTTCGATATGGGGCGCTAAGTAGAAACCGCTGATGTTTTTGGCAAAATTTAGAAAGAAAGAGCAAACGAGAGCGGACAAATGCCAATGCCATTGCCAAAAACAATATATATATATATGCGAAAAATATATACAGTAAAAGCAAAACGAGATTCGCCATTTCTCCTGCCCCTTATCCTCCGGTTCGGGCATTAAATTCAACCTCGAAAACAAACTTTTCTTTCGTCGTCGAAGTTCATTGCCGTACTTTAACCTCGCCGGGTGCGTTGCCTGTTTTCTCTCTCTCTCTCTCTCTCTAGTCCTCTCGCTCTTTCTTTGTTATTATTGTTAATTTTTGCTCTTTTTTTATTATTATTATTGCTTGAGTGCCGGCGCATTTATTGCATGTGACGATGACGGTGATAATGTTGAGCTCTGTGCGTTTTCCTTTTTATTTTCCAGCAAAAGATTGAGACGAGGCCAAAGTATCCTTGACCGGTCAAGCTTCGCATTTCGACCTGGTAACCCTGGTCGTTACCGAACAGAGGGAGAAACTGGTGCTTGTATGGGAGTAATTCCAGTGTTTAATAAGGGTGAAACCTTGTACAGAAAAGCCAAGCTATTTGCATTGGAATGCTCGATAAGAACATTATTTATTTATTGAAATCAGTTTTGTGAAAATTGTAAACAAACCTTTGGGGCTTAAGATTTCATGAGCTTACAGTTTTCTGAACACAAAAAGGCACATATTTGCATTTATTGTTTACCAGATTCACTGAATACTTCGGTGAGAACAATGTAAATTCTTGTTCCGACCTAGGAACTCTGTTTTTTTGTTTGCCAAGGCAAAAATGAATATGAACTGATAAACAATCTTAAGAATATTTTTGTATAATTTTTGCTTCTCATTTTAAGGGAACTCTCTATCAGTCATAGGTTTGTTATGTTAAAATTAATATTTAATATTTAATTAATATCATTTCATTAAGGTTTATAAAGCATAAGATCCCAACAATAAAGTAAACTTTAATATGGTATACTGATTTTTAAAGATAAAAACTGATTAAAAAACAAACCGTAGCTTATGCTTGAAAATTCGACTAATATAAACAAATATTAGTACTAAAAACTATAGTTTAGTAATATTAGGTCTTGTTAAATTAAATATAAATATTTATATATAACCAGTTTTCTCTGTGAAATATTTCGAGTAAATGTGAAACTGAAATGTATGGAAATTCGCATGCTGCACAGCTGTTTCGTGCCACTGTGCGATCAGCTGATTGCTGCAAGTGTGCACAGCTGCTTTTATTATTATTATTATATTTCCTCTTCTTTTTTTTTAAGACGGTGGACCCCGAAACGTGAAGCGTGCGATTAAAGCGCGAAACACGCAAAATAAACAGGCAAAAAAGCAAAAAAACAGAGAAAAGCAAAAGAAGGAAATCATCACAAACTCACATGTTGCTGCTGCTGCTGTTGCTGTTGTTGCTGCATTGCACTGATCGCTGTTGCTGCTAAATATTGTTGGTGCTGTCGTTGCTGGACTCATTGTTGTTGCTCTGAATTTGATCCAAAAAGGTCGCGAATTCGAATTGTAATACATTCTCTGATGATAGTGAGTGTTGAGGATGTTGCTGTTGTTGCTACTGTTGCTGCTGTTGCTGTTGCTGGTGATGTTGCTGTTGCTGCTGATGTTGCTCTTGTGCTGCTTGCGCTGCAGTTGCTGCTGCTGCTCCTGCTCTTGCTCCGTTTTCCGCTTGAGCATGTTTTCCTTGTTCCCAGCGTCGATTTCCGCCAGCAGCATGTTGCTGCCTCAGCTGTTTTTCCAGCTGATTTAATATCAATATTAATATGGCAGCAGGTAGCTCTCGTTGCAAGTGCAATTGCTGTTTATATTTCTGTGGCTGTTTTTATGCAATTTTCACTTGTCTTGCTGCTGATATGCCTGCTATGGTTGCTACATGTGTTGCATGTGTTGCACCTTGTTCTATTTGCGTCACTATTCCTTTGCGTTGCATCAGCAATACTCGCATAGTTTGAAGTTTCAGATCCTCACTCACCGAAAAACAGGCACCACATACACACGCGGAAATACACACAAAGAGTTCGTTTTTCTATATGTTTGTATACAAAATATGTGCAATATATTTCCCCTTTGACGTCACTCCGTTTATTATTGAATTATTGAGGGAAGAAAACGATCTACGCAGCACTCGAATCGTACTTGGATTCCCCAGTAAATCCCAGGGCCATGAAAATTGCACCGAAATGCGTTGTGCGAACTATTTGCCACTGTGTGTTCCTTTGAATTTACACTTGAACTTGCAACAACAAAAAATAATAAACAAACACAGCCCTATATTCACTATTAATATTTAAATATTAACGAGAATACAACGCCCGACCGCTGGGACCAACAACAACAAAGTGCCCGCGAATGATTGAAGCTCAAAAATTGGACTGAAAGCAAATTGTTGCTGCTTCGGCCTCTGCCTCTGCCTCTGTCAGTGTCGCCGTTGCTGTCAGCGTCTCTCTGTCGCCGCAGGCAGCGGCGTTCTCTCTCTCGAGCGGAATGCACAGCACACTGCACAAGTGGCCCATCGTCTATATATCTCTATATAGCTATATGGCGGCCAGGTCTACGGTCTTTGTGCATAATTCCAAGAATATATCGAGAGTTCAAATGCGCAGGAGAGCAGGCCAGGCCAGGCAACGAGCCAGCCAGGCAGCGAGCATGAAAACCCCGACTACGAGATACCTGCTAAATACATACATATTTATAGAGACACACTCCAAACAGTTGTCAATTTATTAGTATCGATACTTTGTAACGCTCTTCTATGTCTAGGGAAATAATATGTAGACTAGGAACTTCTCTAGACAAGAGCAGAAGATTTTAATGAAAGAAAAAACACAACATTTGTGGGAGAACTGAGATGTGTAATCTCTAAATCTTCAAGACAAGCTTAGAATTTTTAATCTCTTTAACTCTCTATCTTAAGGAGTTTAATATTTAATATGATAATTAAATAAATACATATATCATATACATATATACATATTTATTAAATGTTATTAAATCTCTGGAGATTGCTTTGGGAATTAAAACAAAAGAAAAGAGACGCCAGAAAATCATATAATCAATTTCAGAAATATGTGAATACGAAGAAAATGGCACAAAAATATAAATATCTTGAAAAATTTAAATAAAACGCTTTGAAATAAAACGCTATTGATTTGAAATACACAGAAATTAACTCCATAAGTATGCTATAAAAATGTTCAATGATTAAGGAAACTTAAATATTGCCTTGCATACTTATGGGCATCATTTAAATAGATTTCCAAGTGCTAATCCATTTCAAGAACCCTTCTCCAAAAAATATAGAGTTCTGTTAGGCTATGTACCCCATGTTGAGTGAACTTCCAAAGACACCCATAGACCCTGGGTGCTCCGAGTGATATTATCCGAGGGTATTATCATATCAGTGCCTTTGCCTTCGCAGTCGGCGTCGCTGTTGGCATTGCAGACAGCGATGTTCGCCGCATTTGCAGAGCGGAGAAGACAAAGAAAATGGCAGCTTCGCTGACGCATGCCTCGAATAAGGTTCGCACACGGACAGAGCATGCTTCGGATATATTGCGCCTAACCCAATTCGGGTGTCATCATCATCTGGTCATGGAGCCCCCCTTACCCCTCTTTCTCTCTGTGTATTGGCGGTCTTTATCAAAAGCTTTCACTCGGCGCGTCGCTTCGAACAGCTGGGCAGCACAGTGGTTCGCAGGGGATAAGTTTTAGGGATTTTTTCCATGACATATTAAGTAACTAATATTAGAAAAATCGTACATCATTACAGCAGAGAGTTAGATGTTTGTTTTTATAATTATTTCAATATCTATTCGTTTCTTTTAGGGAAAGTGTAAAATAAATGTATAAAACCAACTCCCCACCTTGAGTTTACTATAAAGGAGGTTATAAAGAGCTTCCCATCTCTTAAGAAATTATAATCACATTTCATTAAAAATTCAAGAGCCAAATATATTCAAATCTCTTATAAAAGACGCTGTACTTACCCAATGTGCTGCTTTCCAGTTATATCCAATTGCTTTCCTTAAGTTTTGTTCCTTATTAAAGCACCTTTTATTGTTGAAACGCTTTTTATAATTCACACACTATTTGTACACAGACACTGTACTTAAATGAATTTAATTAGGAATGTCAATTTTTGACACAATGTCTTAGTTTTGTGGTATTTGGAACACAAGGTTTGCTTTGTTTCACAAATTATTCACTCGCATTTACTATTACTTAATATTCTCGCACTCTCCGGACTGGACTTCAGGGTATCGGGTCAAGAAGTCAACTGACGAGGACGCCCGCATATTCGCATATTTATAGGAAATATCAGAAGCAGGCAGGGTTGTAAAAAACAGATTAAAAACACATTGTGACTGATAAGTGGTCGGCCAGTAGTTATCAGGTAGTTAGCCAGGACCCGACGTCGGGATCTTGAGATCCTGAGAGGTACTGAGGTAGCCAGAGTGACGACAAGCAGACTCGTGTCTGGATGGGATTTGCCCTTGGGTTTTACCTGCCCTCCATATAATTTTGTTTGCTACTTTACTGCCGACCCTCAACCCACTGTGCAGGTCAGGAGGCTTACAATCCGGGTAAAGACCAGGTGGCCGAAGGGGATCAGGTAACCCATTTAGGTAAGTGCTTTCCAGCAGGCAAATCTATATCCCTAAATATTCCAAAATGAGGTAATAACAAATATTATAATAAATATTTTTTCTATATTTTTGCAGTGGCTTCTTTTTAGCCAAAATGCAAGTCGTCACCACTGGTCAGCGGGCGTAGAACTCGGCTAGCAGCAAGCTTTTTGCTTTGATTGCGAACTCGACTGGCAGCGTTTCTGGTTTCTATTTATTTTTTTTGATAAGCGAAACGCTCCGCTTTCCGTTTTGTTTTGAGCTGAAAATTCTAAACAAGCCGAAGGAGATAGCAGCGCCTCTGAAGAGCGCGAGGCAGCGGCCAGCACGTACTGGTTTTTGCTTTTTTTCTGATTCCGATTTTTCTGAATTCGAAATTAGCAAATGTGCAGGCGCATCCAGCGGACGAAGTGCATCGCGGCGGGCAGTCCACTTGGTCAATGCCATTGTCAATTGCGTCTCAGATTTCTTCTTTTTTTTTTTTGATGCAACGCCACACGGGAAGAAAATGTTAATGATTTTTCAGTAATTTTTCCACTCCTTTTAGTTGTAGTTTTGTATGGTTAAATCTTTGGCCAAGTCTTTAAAAGAATATCTAGTTAAACCTCTAAGTAAGGCTCTATCACAAGCTTAAACTAATTTTCTTTACACATTAGTGGACATTTTTAAACCATATCAACATGATGTTATATTTAATAAATGAAAAGATTAATCCAATATTTGTATGGCAACATTTAATAATAAATCTGTATATTTTAAGTCTTATTACAAGAGCTTGATACCATTTTGTATAAATATACAAGAACTAATTGTTTAAATTGTCTCAAAGATATTATATTCACTATTCCACATTCTCATTTGTTTTTAAACAATTTTTGTTATTGAAATATAGCAAAAATATAGTGCCAAACTATAATTTTTGTTTATTTTTTGAGCTTGACAATAGAGAACTAATATTTTTCTTGGCTGTGCACATGCCAGGCACTTGAGTCACACTTTAAAGTTTTAAATTAGAACGCACGCAAAAAAAAAGGAACAACAAAATAAAGTAAAATATAAACAGAAAAATAAATATACACTTTGTTTATAACACAAACGGAGTCGCTGGAGAGATGCAAACAAATTATCTGAGCGGCGAAAAAAAGAGAGCACGGAGCAGGGAATTGTGTCACTGTGTCATGTTTGGGTTTCGAGATGGCAACAAAGAGGGGAAAACACTCACAAAGTGGGGTAAGTAATTTGCTTTTATTTTTTAGGACCCATAAATCCTTCACTCACCAGCATTTGGGGATGACGCGGATCGGCGATTAACCCAGTTACAGACTTGAATTTTTTTCTTGGCCTAATTTGGTTTTGTGTTTGATTTATTTTTTTTTTTTGTACTTTTTACGATCCGCTCGGAAAGGCGTTCGGTTATCAACTAAGCGGCGACGTGAGCTTCAACTCGAGGAGAGGAAAATATTGAAAAGTTAAAATCGGTAACAATAAACAATAAAGAACACAAAGAGGCGGAACAACAAAAGCATTGCTTGTATGGACAGCTGCGGTCAAAATGTCAGAGTTAACTTTAAGTCAAGATAAATAATATTTATATATCAGAGTTATATGATTTTAACACATTTTTATTACAGTCCGTTTAGTTTAAATTCATTATATTGATTTAAAATCAAAGGTAAAACCTTTTCTTAAAGTTCAAACACTTCTGCAGCTTACAATTAAATTTTGCAATTCATTTTCCTTTAAAATTTGACAGGAAAAATATTTTAGGGTTCCACTGATACGGTAGTTGTCAAATTTTCTGACAACTCTTTGATAAGTTGGCAGCTTCTAGTATTGCGACTGTGGCTGTACGCAATCGCAACCACATTAAGCGGGCAAACAAAGCGAAAATAAAATAAAATAAAATATTTCATCCTCCCAAGGGGTATGGAACTGAGCTGATTTTGAACCGAGTAATCTTGGGATAGGTCACTCCACTCCATTCAACGGGGTGGTCATTATGTATCGTATATCATATGGAATAATTCCAAATTAGTACAGTTGTCTCTAATAAAATATCATGCAGAATAATGCGATAGTCGTAGAGTTACCTCAGATAATACTGTGATATCAGTAGAGTTGCCTCAGGTATCGAGAAGGATTCCCTCGCAGATATCAAAAAGAATAATACGATACTAGTACAGTAGCCTCCACTTATGCGATAGTCGTAGGGTTGCCTTCAATAAAATGTCATATAGAATAATAGCGATAGTTGCAGAATTCCCAGGATTACACTATCGATTAATTGACTTGAGCTAAAAGGGACAGGAAATTTTCATTCCAACCGGAACCGTAACCGAGTGAACGCTGAGCCCTCAACAAAAAAAAAAAAAAAGCCGAGAAAATCAGTGAAAGTAAAGAAAAGCATTTCCTTTGAATCCTTTGAATTAAAAGATATCCCTAAAAAACGTGTAATCTTTTGGAAAGCAAAATAAAAGAAAACTTGAAATATCTTTTACATCGACGCGGAACATTTTTATTGAGCTTCGACAACAACATCTGCGAACAGCGAAAATTAAGCTTAAACCTAAATAAAACGAAAAGAAATCCATTCCGTTGAAGTAAAGGGTAAGTTAAAATCAGGAAAAGTTAGTAAAAACCCAAGAAATGCTAATTTTTTATGGGGAAAATCCAATTTAACTTACATTTTTTGTCGACTTTGAATTTCTGCAAGGAAAACCCCCTAATAAGGCGTAAAAAACAATAATTATAAGTTTTTTAATAAAAGAAGAATTTTTCATAAAGATAATTGTTGTCAACGTATTGAATGACTTGCAGAAAATTTTTTTGAAGTTTGTCAAATTTTCGGGTAAAAAAATTTTAGCAGGCTTGTCAACTGAAAAAAAATGGCTGACAAAGAAAACCCAACAAGAAAATTATTTTTTTTATGAGAATGCAAGTGAAAAATTTTAATTAAAGCCTTGAAAAAGTATATCAGGCCTTGAGAATTATTTCCAGCAAAAATTCAGACAAAAACTGAAAAGAATAAGAATCTTTTACAAGCCATAAAAACCTGTGCCACAAAAATAATAATTATAGCTAGTAAAATGATAAATAAAGCATTTATTTTCTTCTTTTAAAGCTTCGAAAGATGTATCGCGTCAAGCCAACCAAGAAGAGCTCCAATGTCTGGGTAAGTACTGGCCATTACATAGAGGCCACTGAAGAGCCATTTGAAGAATGCACTTCCACCGAATGCTCCTCCTTGCAGACGAACAAGAGCTTCGCTGATTACCAGGACGGGACTCTTCCGAATGCCAAGAATGTGTTGGCCAAGGAGCCCCAGCAGCTCCAGGTGATGAAGCCTGTCCAGAAACCGAAGCCTCAGCCGGTCCCGAAGTACCAACCACCGAAGTACCAAGGGTCGAGGTCTTACCAAGGTACCAAGTCGTTTCAAGGCCCTAGGTACCAAGGCCAGAAGGCGTACCAAGGTTTGAGCAAGTACCAAGGTTCGAACTCGTACCAAGGTTTGAGCAAGTACCAAGGTTCGAACTCGTACCAAGGTTCGAACTCGTATCAAGGCTCGAAGTCATGCCAAGGCCCGAGGACTTACCAAGGCCCGAGGACTTACCAAGGCCCGAGGCCGCAACAGGAGCCGAAGTCGCTACAGGAGCCGAAGCAAGACCCGAAGATGAAGTACAAGGATTACAAGGTGCCCGAGATCAGCGTGAACGAGCTGTGCCGCACCTTGACCGGCCTGAAGGCCCTGTCGGACAAGAAGAACAACAGTCCGCCGGCCAAGTCGGGCCACAATGTGCCGGCCAACGAGCCCTTCTTCGCCAGCAATCTGCAGTACTATCCGCATCTGCCGCAGGTCTTCTACCCGCAGCAGTACCAGACCTTTTCCGACCTTAAGGCCTCGTTGTGCCCTGGCAACCTCACCCAGGTGAAGCCGCCAGTGGACCATGACTACCGCTTCGTTCAGGAGTGGTGGAACCGGAGTGGCCAGAGCAACGAGGACCGCCAGGCTTATCTGCGCAATCAGCGGGCTCTGAACGCTCAGCGGGAGCAGGGCCAGGAGCACGAACAGGAGCTTGGCAACGATGTTAAGGCCAATGAGGAACTCAACCAGGTCAAGCCGCCGCCCATGGAGGATCGTTTCGTGGAGAATTGGCTGAAGACCTGCGAGGATGTGGGCCGCCAGCGAGCGGAGCGAATCCTGCGGGAGCAGCACGAGCAGGAGTTTGAGGCTCGTCGCCAGCAGGAGCAGGAGGAGCTCGATGGTCACGGCAAGGAGCAGCAGGAGCTCGAGGCTCGCCGGCAGCAGGAGCAGCAGGAGGAGCCCGAAGTTCGTCGTAAGGAGCAGCAGGAGCTTGATGGTCGCCGTAAGGAGCAGCAGGAGCAGGAGAAACTTGAGGCTCGCCAGCTGGAGCAGGAGCAGCAGCAGCAGCAGAAGGAGGAGGAGGAGCAGGAGCAGGTGAAGTTCCAGGCTCAGCTGCGCAACCAACGTGCCCGTAGAGCTCAGCGCATCAGTCGCGAGATGCGCCTAAAGGAGGAGAAGCGCGACTATGAGTTTCGCGTTGGACTCAGGACCTTGGACCAGAGCAATCGCAACCTTATGGACCTTGTGACTCCCCGGGAGCTGGTCAGGATGCCGGCTATACCACTGCCAGCTCCCCCGGCACCGTCGCCATCGGAACTCCCCCAGCCGCTGCCCTCGATTCTGGCCGGGATCGACAAAGCCATCTCCGGATCCGAATCCGGATACGAGCAGTCCCCTGAGGAGGGAGTGAATGAATAGAATCAGTATTAAATGCATTAACGAGCTGTGATTTCGTTTATAACAAATATTATAATAAAAGAATACTGTAATATCTTAAATATAATTAAATTAATTTATTAAACATGACATGACAAAAAAGAAAATAAAAACCATGACAGAAGTTCAAGGACTTTTTTTTTAGCATTCTTTGGTTTAGCATTTTCACAAACCATTTTTGTTATCTTGACTAATTAGGGCTGTCGCCTTTCAAGACTTTTAATTTGATTTTTCGACAAGTGGCAAGGTGCTTACAATATTAATACAAGTACAATACTATTCAGTTTTATATAAAATATAACATATAGCAATTGTCAAAAGTCGCATTCTTTTTTTAATGTTACCATGGCTTGTCTCCTGGTTTTATTTATAGTGTTACCATGGCTTTTCTCCTGGTTTTATTTATAGTGTTATCATGGCCTTTCTCCTGTTTTTATTTATATTGTTACAATTTTTTCAAGGAGATTCTCGGAATATCATATCATATAAGCCGCCAGCCCTCCCTTTTGACTTTGGGGATTTGGGAAGACTCTCGACTCGACGGCAATCAGTTTATGGCCTGAAGAGGGCTCGTACCAGGCTGTGATCTTGGCTGGCGAATTCCAGTTCGTCGACGGCTGGCTATTGACAATTGCCAATTGGCAATCGGCAATCGGCATTTGGTTCAAGACTTGAACTTCAAGTTTAATGCACTTTTTGCGACGCAGCAAATTCGCGAATAGAGACTATCTCATCTATGTCTCTATCGCAATCTGACTTTGGCGGCATGCCGCCATCCACAAAATAAAAACAACGCAAAAGGAAAGAAATAAAAAAAAAAAGATTAATAAAAAATAGCGGCAGATACGAATACGACATGAAAAGCTAAGTAAACATATTGTTTCTACTTGAGTTTTGACACAATTCGAGGCCTGCCAAAGGTGCGGCTGCAGTCGGTTTTAGAGTTCCCTGTTCTGCCATCCTTCGAGCTTTTTATTATAATTTTTCAAAGATATTAAATCCTATTAAACGGATTTACATATTTCACTTAAGAATTTGCAGTGAAAAAATATTGTTGCATATTTTTAGATGTCTTTTTAAAAGATTTGATGTACTATTTCAGTATTTGGTATTATTATTGTGTATTTCTTAGTATTTCTTACTGAATGGTGTGTAGTATTTCATAGTATTTCTTACTGAAAGGTATGTAGTATTTCATAGTATTTCTTACTGAAAGGTATGTAGTATACCTTAGTATTTCTTATTGAAAGTTATGTAGTATTTCCTAGTATTTTATACCGAAAGGTATTAAGTATTTCCTAGTATTTCTTACTGAAATTTATTCAGTATCTCCTAGTATCTTATACCGGAAGGTATTAAGAATTTTCTAGTATTTTCTACTGAAACTTTTCCTTTCCCTGACCAAGTTTTATGCTGCCGAGTGTTGCCAGTCGCAATGTTTATCTATAAAGGTATGCCGCCGCGCTACGATCTTCAGATAGGATTGGGTTGCGAATCAGTGTTTACCCAG
>JAEIIF010020919.1:0-13625 GCA_018874455.1 Drosophila trapezifrons | reverse complement strand
TACAAGACTGCAACACGAGATCGAATTTTAAAAACTCACTTGGCAATCTTGCCAATTTTTTAAAGTGTTTTTTCAACACATTTAAATAATAGAGTTTCCGATAAAAAAAAGGCCTAAGCTTTCCCCCTAAAAATGTTTACCGCCTAAAATTCCCCCTAGGACGTCAAAAAACCCCAAAATCTAGGGGAAAACCCCTGATTTGGGAACACCGGTTTTCAGTCAGTAAACAGGCATGTAAACAAAATTTCCCGCCGGCGGATTAGTGGCTGCGTGGGCAGTGTGCCCGTTCCGTCGAACACATGGACCCCAGCCGAAAATACCAGACAGCGATGGGAGCGGGCCGTCGTCGATAGGCACTGGCGATAGCCGATAGGCGCAAACATTTCACCACACAGGGTGACAACTCTGTCGCTGCCTCTTCGCTCCAACTCTGGCTCTTGCTTCGATTGTAATTGTATATATATACATATATATTCATACATATATATATGTCCGAGTGTAGAATTATCATTTTTTTGTTGCCGAAAAACATTGTTTCGTGGTGAGAGCGAGGGCGCCATCCTAAATGGCATTGCACGACCGCCGGGAGCGAGCCGAGCGAACAACGAATACCACCGCGTCCAAGTGTACAAGACTCCGCCAGCGCCTGCGACTGCGACTCGGGCAGCGATTCCCCGTCTAGAGTCTAGACTCCTAGACAGCGCGGGGTCCTGAACGTACACCGACTCGATCAGATCCGATTCCAGCAAAGGGCGCGTGCCGCCAGCGGAGCACCATGTGCGAGGTGTGCGCCGACTTCCAGAATCTCCTCGAGCTGTGTAAGTGAAAATCGCCAGTCGGCAAGTGCCCCGCATCCACTGCAACCCCCCTTCTCCACTATTTTTCTCTTCTCTCCTCTCTTCCTGCTCCCTTTGCAGACGAGGTGCGCGTGGCCAGCTCGGACCTGAAGTTCCAGCTGCTGCTGAAGAGCGAGATCGAGACGACGTTCAACTACATCCAGTCCTGGCCGCAGCGCCAGTGCATGTGCCTGTACCGGGACACCAAGAACTACGACCGCTTTAACCTGGTGGTGCAGTCGCTCATCTGTCTGACGGTGCAGCACCTGAAGCACATCGACCACCTAATCGACAACTACAAACGGCTCACGGCCAGCGCCGCCCAGGTGGTTGCCCAGGCGCAGCAGCAGCAACAGCAGCGCGACGAAGCGGACGGCCAGTCGGAGGCAAGCAAGGATGCTGCCACTACCTCCGCGGGCGCCGCCACTGGCTCCGCCGGTCAGGAGGAGGCCAAGAAGGAGGAGCCGGGCGACATTGAGGAGGCTCAAGGGGCCCAAGGCGATGGACCGGCCAAGAAGCAGCATATCCCAGTGGGTCCCAGCACTCCGCCGCCGCTGCCGTCAGCGCCACACAAATCCCACCTGCAGTACACCGAGGAGCCATGGATCCTGCCCGAGGTGGAGAAGCTGCTGGTGCTAGTGTCCAAGGTCTTCCTCCTCAACTTCCCGCTCTACATTGCCCACAAGCATGGCATGCACTCGCGCCTGGACGACCTGCAGGCGGAGGAGGCGCACCACCTGGCCCTCATCTGCGATCTGCACGACAACGACCTCCCCATCTACCTGCTGCGCAATGTGAGCCTCTTCTGCAACTCGGGTGGCTTTGGGGCCATGTCGCTCTGCTTCGAGCACCCCGACCTGCCGGTGTCCACCGCGCACTCGATGACCGCCGCCATCTCGAACGTGAAGCTCTGGCTGAACTATCACTGCAACACGCAGCTGTTCGTGCCACTGCGCAGCCGCATCCTGCAGTACATGTGCAAGCTCTCGGACCAGAGCCTGCGATCTGCCGCCACCCGTGCCATGGCCGACTTCGTGTGGTCCTCGATGCGCGATCCGCTGGACGTGGCCGTCAACTTTGACACCGAGGGCCTGGCCCTGGCCTTCAAGTACTTTACATCGACCACGCTTACGATGCGGCTGGCAGGTAGGTTCCCTTCCTGTTAGGAGCAGTTTCCTTATTGGCAGGAGGCTGATTGACAACGGATTGATTTATAATCCTCCTAACTAAATCCCTCGAATATTTCCCCTTCAGGCATGGCGCAGATCAACGCGCACATCAACCTGTTCAACGAGATCTGCACCACGGAGACGGTGAACGAAGTCGAGCTGTTTGGACAACGCATCGCCAACTGGCTGACTGAGAACCATATCGTCCAGCACCTGTTCGGCCCGAATCTGCATGTAGAGATCGTGAAGCAAGCGCACGTACTGCTCAACTTCCTGGCGGTGGAGAATCAGATCTCTGAAGAGGACATCAAGCTCATTTGGCAGGCCACACAGCTGAAGCACTGCTCCAAGACGATCTACGACATCCTGCCGTCGCTGGTGAAGAATCTGGCTCCGCGCCCGGCCATGCACCTCTACTCGCTGCTCTGCCGCATGGATCCCAAGGAGCACACCGAGCAGAGCATCTACATTGCCTCGGCACTGACCAAGCAGCTGTGGACGCGCGACTGTTCGCGCAGTCAGATGAACCTCATGCAGGATCACTTGCTTGGCTCCAATGTCACCGCATCGAGCTCTGATAGTGGCAGCCTCGATGGCAGCAATACGGAGGATGACCATGCCGCTGATGACAGCAGCATTGCTAGCGGCGGCGCCGGTGGCGGTGTAGTTGTCGGCCAAAAGAGTCCAATAGATGGAGTCACTCCGTGCAAGCAGGCGCGCCATAGGCGCCACATTTGCGACCCCACCACCGAGAAGGGCAACCCATTGGGAGCTGAGGACATGGCCAAAGTCGATATGGTGTACGTAAAATCATTATTTAAGTCCCCTAATACAAGCCCGTGCTTCGTACTAACTCTATCCTTGAATCCCTCCAGAAACAACCGCATTGTGAACATCATTGACAATACGAGCAGCGAGGAGGAGCTGCAGTCTCGGGCCGCCCTGGAACTTCAGCTGCACCGCAGCCGGAAGAAGACGAGCAACAAGCGTCGCCGCCAGAAGGCCAACAAGCAGATGATGCTGCCGCACGAGCTGGTGGAGATCTGGGACGGAGCCGAGGATGTGCCCAGCAGCGACGAGGCGGACGCCGACGGCGATGGCGATGGAGAGGGTGAGCTACTGGCGGACAGCGACGAGTGCAGCGACGGAGCAGCTAGCCAGCTGGTGCCTGACGCCGTGCTGAAGCACCTCCAGGGCGAGGGGCCCTACATACGGGCCATCGAGACGAACATCAGTGAACTGCTCAGCGGCGCCGAGAACGACGGCAGCTACTCCTCCCCCATGAGCAACAAGTCCGAGAAGAACCTGGCCGACTTCGATGACGAGGACGTCTCGCCCTGCGAAGAGGAGCTGGCCCAGTTGGTCAACTCCCGCGCCAATTGCCGCGAAGTTCCGCCAGCCTTTGCCGCTGCCGCCGCCGCCATGATGGTGGCCCAGTCAGCCATGGCATTGCAGAAATCTGGGGAGTCGAATGTGGCTGCTGCTGCAGCTGCCGTAGCTGCAGCTGCGGCGGCCACCGGGAATGCCCAGCAGACACTGGCGGCAATGAACCGTCAGGCCAGCGTAGCAGCCGCCGCCGCCGTGGCTGTGGCCGCTGCAGCCAAGGCAAAGTCGGACTCGGACGTGGATCTGCTGGATGTGACACCCTCTGCCGGCAAACAGCACCAATCGCCCAAGTCCAGTCAGATCAGCGGCCTGGTGGTCCAGCCCTCCTTCAAGCTGAACGATGTGTGCCAGCCAGGAAACACTCTGCTCTGGGATCTACTGCAGGACAACAAAATCGTGAGTCTCGAATACAGGTCCTTGAGTATTAGTTTTACTCTTATATTCAATGTTTTCTGTTTGTTTTCAGGGTCAACTGGGTGAATCTCTGGCACTGGAGGCGGAGAAGGCACTGGCCACGCTGCTGTGCTTCAGCATGGACCGCCAGCTGCGGACGAAGTTCATCGAGGGCTGCCTGTATAATGTGGCCAACAACCGGAGCGTTATAGTCAGTCTGCGGCTGCTGCCCAAGCTGTTCGCCTCGTTCCAGCAGTTCCGACCCTCGGACACGCACTCGATGACGCTGTGGGCGGAACGCAATCACCGTATGATGCAGTGCTTCTTCAACAACATACGCCACTATGCGCGTCGCCATGCCGAGCTCCTGGTCACCCAGAATGGAGAACAGCAGCAGCAGCAGCTCGGCGGACAGCTCTACTCGCACAAGACTCAGGTCTCTGTTCGGCTACAGTTTCTCTCCTCGATCTTCTCTTCGGTGGGATCGCCCAAGAGCTTCCGACTAACGCTGGATCAACTGGACGCGTTGTGGGAGTGGCTGGCCCACGATCCGGAGTGCGCCGACTGCTACTTTTCGTGGCTACAGGCACAGGCCAAGGGTGGCGACCAGCATGCCCTCGGCATCGAGGCACTTCAGCATTTGTATCTAAAGAAACTGCCAGAGCTTCGGCCCGAGGAGTTCTCCATGGTTGCGCTGGGTCTGTTCCAGCAGCTGTGCAGCTTCGCCCGCATTGCCATGGCCGAGTATGACAAGCACAGCGAGCAGATCTCGTCCACCGCCAGCGCCGTCGGCATGTACCACCTGTGGAAGATCGCTCTGCGCGCCCAGAGCAACGAGGTCTCGCTGGCGGCCATTCAGTACATCAACATGTACTACATGGGTCAGCAGCTGCGCCTCGAGAAGGAGTTCGTGTCCCAGTGCATGGAGAATCTGGTCCAGGCGGCGACAGCCCTGGAAAGGTGAGTTGAGCATTCATTGAAGAAAAGTTATTCGATAATCACTGTGCGTTCCCTAATTCCCTTCCAGCATCGATGATGAGAACGCTCTGATGCGGGTGCAGCGCGGCTTGCTCCTGCTGAACACTCACCTGGACACGTTCCGACGGCGCTACGCCTTCCACCTCCGCCGCTGGGCCATCGAGGGCAAGGGCATTGGCTCGCACAGCAACCTTAAGAACGAGGGCGCGGGTCCGCCGTTGCGAATCGTCCTGCAGCAGGCGGGGCTCTCGGAGAAGAGCCTGCTCCAGATGCACGCCTGCGATCTGATCGCCGACCTCAAGGCGGAGGTGTCCAAGTGGTGGGAGAGTCTACAGACGGGCCTGGCGGCGCCTGTGCTCGGGCTGCTGCTCAGCGATGGGCCGCTGCGCATCATCACCCAGGGTCAGGAGCTGACCTCGGACTACGACGAACGGAGCCTCGGAGATGCTGGCTTTAAAGACAACCAGATTGTATACGTATCGCTGGGCGGACGGGGCGCCAGGCGAAAGGAGTCGAACCTGGAGCACCCGTCGATGTTGCCGCCGCCGCCCAAGGAGTGCCTGCCCACGGTGCTCCTGCTGCAGCCGAAATACTTTGAGAAACTGTTCTGCCTGATGCAGACCCTGGGCGACATGAAGCCCCAAGTCTCGGCTGTGAATCTCCAGCACCACACCAAGGCCCAGTTGCTCTCGCGTCGCGTTTGGGACATCCTGGCTATGCTGCCCACCAATCCACACATACTGGACGCCTTTAAGAGCCTTGTCTCGGATCTCAACGAACTGGATCAGCTGGATGCTGGCGGGGAGGAGGAGCAACTGGCCTCCAAGCGCAAGCAGATCAAGCAGAAGTTCAAGGACCTCCTCGATCCGAACAATCTGCAGAAATTCATGTACTCCCTGCACATTGTCGAGAGCCTGGCCCTCAGCAGTTCCAGGCGAGGCGAATCCAACGGCGGCTTGGCCATTGGCCATGTTCCGGAGCAGATCCGTGTGAAGAAGTCCTCGATGGGCAGGCGACGAAATAGCAACGAGCAGCCCCCGCCACCTCCTCCAGATGCCAAGCAGAGTAAGGAGCAGCTGTGCGAGCTGGAGGCCCCGCTGACTCCCACGCCCACACCTGGCCAGCAGGATGCGGAGACGGAGGCCAGCAGCAGCAGCGGGGGCGACAAGGAGAACCAGCCGAAGCAGCACAGTAAGCGACAGAAGAAGAGCGATGCCTTCGATCAGGAGAAGGAGCGTCCACTGGGCTGCTCCACGCCTCCGTCTCCATCGCCGGCGCCTCCTCCGCCACCGCTCGCCGCGTTGGACAGGGGCGACAACAAGTGGAGCGAGGCGTTCGTCAAGTGCGGCGGCCTCCGACACCTGTACGAGATCTTCAGCGGCGGCCAACTGCAGCAGAGCGCACATCCCAAGGAGTTGGCTCTGAACGAGTGGCGCCACGACTGCCTGGCCAGTCTCTTACGCATTCTCTGGCTACTGGGCTTCGAGGAGCTGCATTCTCCGGACGTGCACGTCCTGATGTCTCGGCCACATACCTTCATGCTGCAGTTGATGGAGGTGCCAGAGTGCCTGGCCCGCCTCTCGTCGATCCTCAACGATGAGGTTCACCAGCAACAGCAGGTGGCTTCGGCCAGCTCGCTGGTGTTTCCCTACCAGTTCCACCAGCTCCGCACGGGCTTCTGGGGCCGGGCGCAGCTCATTCAGTTCGCCATGAACATCCTGGTGAGCTTCGTGCACGCCTCGGCGGAGGCTAGAAGACTGCTCTGGGCCCAGGCCGACGCCGATCACTGCCGCTGGCTGCAGAAGTTCATCCTGGAGGACCCAGAGCCGGCGGTGCGGCGTGAGATCTGCGCTGGCCTGTATCGCATTTGTCTGGGCAACGCCCACAGCTATCGCCTCCTGTTGGCCCCGCTGCTGCACAAGCTGATTGCCCTGCTCCCACTGGCCGAGCAGATGAGCTCGGGCACCCAGCACACGCAGTTTCTGCTCTCCGAGGAGGGCAAGGAACCGTACGGACCCGCCTGCCGGGACTACTTCTGGCTGCTGGCCCGACTGGTGGACACTCTCTCCCCGGAAATGGTGGCGGAGGAGCACATCGACATCGAAATGCTGTGCGAAAGCATATCGCAGAGCATCCTTACCCGCGACTACTTCGAGCTGCGCCACGGCTTCCAGGACGATGGACTGGTGGGACTGCTGAACCTCATGTCCAACCTGATCAAGTACGACACCACCTTCAAGTACACGCCCAAGGCGCTGTCCTTCATCGAGCAGCTGATTGGCTTCCTGTTCGACATGCCCTCGCCGGCGGATCGTCAGAAGCCCAAGTGCAAGTCGGGAACGTCTCGCGCGGCCGCCTACGATCTGCTGGTGGAACTGTCCCGCGGCTGCGCCACCAACTACGCCTATCTCCATGGACGCCTCTTGGCCCAGCACAAGTCGGGACCCAAACAGCCCTATCCCTGGGACTATTGGCCGCGGGACGAGGGAAGGTCCGACTGCGGCTACGTGGGACTGACCAACCTGGGCGCCACCTGCTACATGGCCTCCTGTGTCCAGCACCTGTATATGATGCCGCAGGCGAGGGCAGCCATACTGCGGGTTCCGCAATTCGGCGCCCAGAAGCATGGACCCACGCTCCTGGAACTGCAGAGGATGTTCGCCTACCTCCTGGAATCCGAACGGAAGGCGTACAACCCGCGCAGCTTCTGCCGGGTGTACCAGATGGATCACCAGCCACTGAACACTGGCGAGCAGAAGGACATGGCAGAGTTCTTCATCGATCTGGTGTCCAAGCTGGAGGAGATGACGCCCGATCTGAAGCACCTGGTCAAGAGGCTATTCTCCGGCACCCTGAGCAACAACGTCGTCTCGCTGGACTGCGGCCATGTCTCCCGCACCGCCGAGGAGTTCTACACGGTGCGCTGCCAGGTGGCGGACATGCGCAACCTGCAGGAATCCCTGGACGAGGTCACCGTGAAGGACACGCTGGAGGGCGACAACATGTACACCTGCTCGCAGTGCGGCAAGAAGGTGCGGGCAGAGAAGAGGGCCTGCTTCAAGAAGCTGCCCCAGATCCTGTGCTTCAACACCATGCGATACACCTTCAACATGGTCACGATGCTCAAGGAGAAGGTCAACACCCACTTCTCCTTCCCGCTGCGGCTGAACATGTGCCACTACGTGGAGAAGACCCTGATGCCGCAGCAGTACAAGGAGGAGCGCGAGAAGCGTCTGAAGGAGCGCGAGAACGATGGAGCGGAGCCGGGCCGGGGCGATAAGAACGACAACGAGAAGGCGGAGGCCTCGCTGGACGCGGACATCGAGGAGTGCTACGAGTGAGTATCTGTCCCTATTCAACTGTAACTTCGTTTAATTCTGTGCAAACCCCTTCAGGTACGAGCTGGTGGGTGTCACTGTCCACACGGGCACTGCGGATGGCGGCCACTACTACAGCTTCATCAAGGAGCGAACGAAGACCAGCTACCATCCGCACGAGCGCTGGTTCCTCTTCAACGACGCCGAGGTGAAGCCCTTCGATCCATCCCAGATAGCAGCCGAGTGCTTTGGTGGCGAGATGACGGTGAGTGCTTCAAGCATCTCTCTAGCTCTAGCTCATGAGTTTTTCCCGTTGCAGAGTAAGACCTACGACTCGGTGACCGAGAAGTATTTAGACTTTAGCTTCGAGAAGACCAACTCCGCCTACATGCTGTTCTATGAGCGGCGCCTGCCGGAGCACCTGCAGCGCCGGCACTCCGAGCTGCTGGTCACTCCCACGCCCAGTCCCACCGTAGAGGAGAAGTCGGAGGTCGAGGAGCAGCAGCCCACCAAACTAGAGACTAGTTCCAGTGATAGCAAGTCGGAGGTAGATGTGGAAGTGGACGATGAGGAGAAAGATAAGGAGAAGAAGGACGAGAAGGAACAGGAGCAGCCGGCCAAGCCCGACATAGTTTCCAAGGAAGACGACCAAGAGGAGGCCAAGCCGAAATCGGAAGAGCTGGAGAAGAAAGGGTCGCCAGCAGGGGAGGAGAGTGAGCGGAATAATTCGCAGAACGCGGAGAAGACGAGCGAGAAGAGCAAGGAGGACGTGGAGAACCCAACAGCCAATTGTGATAATCATAAGCCAAGCAACAATAGCCACAACAAAGCCAGCAACGACCCGCAGCCTTCCACATCGAAGGCTGGCCAGAAGCTGCAACTATTTCGTCCATTGCTAAACAAGGAGCTGGAGGACTGGATCTGGCAGGACAACCGGCAGTTCCTGCAGGATCGCAACATCTTCGAGCACACCTACTTCAAGTGAGTAAACGGGGAAACTTGAGAGCCTGAGAATCCAACTCAAACTGTGTGCTTTTCCCAGCTTTATGTGGCAGATCTGTGGCCACATACCCCAGTCCCTAATATCGGAGTCGGACGTCACTTGCATGGCCGCCAAGTTGTCGGTGTCGTTCTTCATCGAGACCTTCATTCACGCCAAGGAGAAGGTGGGTCAGTCCGTAGCGAGTACATCCGAAATCTAACCTTTCTTATTCAGCCAACCATGGTGCCCTGGGTGGAGCTGCTGACCAAGCAGTTCAATGCCAGCCAGGAGGCCTGCGAGTGGTTCCTCTCGCACATGTCGCTGGAGCCCTTCTGGCCCGTGCAGGTGCTCATCCAGTGTCCCAACCAAATGGTGCGACAAATGTTCCAGCGCTTGGTCATTCATGTCATCCAGCGACTGCGGTAAGGATACAATAATGACCCCTATTGGTTCCCCAATTAATGGCTTCCCCGGCAGCGCCTCCCATGCGGATCTGTATCTGGATGTGGAGACGGATGAGGACGACAAGGAGCTGATTGGCCAGGCCTCGTGCGTAACCCGCTTCATCGGCTCGCTCATCTCGCTGCTGGAGCACGGAGCCCGATCTCACCTGCGTCACCTGTCCGAGTACTTTAGCCTTCTGTGCGAGTTCTCGCGCATGGGTGACGAGGAGGCCATGTTCCTGTTGCGCATCGGGATACTGAAGAGCCTGGTGGACTTCTATTTGGGCCACAAGCAAACGGATAGCGTTAGTTGATGAATTAATCTGAGCCTTCGGCTCTTTTAAGCTGCAACTGTTTTCTTTATCCCGAGCAGATCGACATCAGTTCGGACAACGAGGACAACTCGTCGGACGAGGCGCTGTCGGTGGAGAAGATGCGACCCGCTTCCCTGGACAAGATGATTGCCTTGTGCGCCAGCCTGGTGGAGAGGTCGCGCGGCGCCGATTTCCGGCTGCGCCTGTCGCCGAAAGACTTTAACGCGATTGCCGGCGGCAAGGTGATACTTAAAAAGCTGGAAAGCGTTGTCTATTCCATTTAACCATCCCACCAATCAACCAATCAACCAATCCACCATTTCACCAGTCAAGCAACCAATCACCAACATCCAATAGCAAGAACCTCACCAATCCACCTGCACCATTCCGAATCAGAATCAGAATCCCAAAAAATTCAAGATATAAAGCCAAAAGCATATTCCTTACCCCAAGCGTGTTTTTTCCTCTGTTTATGTTCCTCCGCATTGTGTTAAAAGTTTCGCATATATTTTGTAGGGGTTTCCATTTTTATACCAACAAATAAAGGACGGCATTAATCCGCACCAGACCAAGCATTTAATCCACGCCCTCTGCCGCTGGGACGAACGACTCGCCACCCAGATCATCGGCATGCTCTTCGCCTCGGTGACCAAGCACACGGAGCTGTGCACGCCCTTCTTCAAGCTGCTCACCCTGCTCACTGAGACGCAGGCCGGCCCGGTGGGCCTGCCCTGCTTCACCCAGCTCATCCTGCCGCGCATGTGGGACGCGGCCGAGTACTGTCCGCAGTCGGTGCTCGATTGGCTGTCGCTGCAGGCCACCAAGAACAAGATCGCCCACACCTGGATCCTGCAGTCCGCGGAGCAGTGGCTGGAGCAGTTCCTGCTGGCCCACGACAACACGCGTGTGCGAAACGGTATGTTCGGCTGCACTTCCCCAATTGGGTGTCGTGGTTGGTCGTGCTAATATGTCGTGTTTCTGTTGCAGCCGCCGCCTTCCTGCTGGTTGCCTTGGTACCCTCGCAGCCCTTCCGGGCCAACTTCCGGGCCCATTCGCAGCACAAGCTGCTGGCCCTAAATCCACACAGTTATCGGTAAGTGGAGAGGTGACTCCAGGAGGTAAGTAAGGATATATATATACTAAACGCTGTTGTATATTTTCGCAGCGACATCAACAGCGATGCCCAGGTGGTGCTGCACCAGGTGATCACGCTGCTCCTGCGCCTGCTGCGACCCGCGCGGGTCTATGCGGACATCGGAGCCCATGGCACCACCAAGCTGACCGCCTACTTCAACCTACTCAGCTATTGTATGGTTTCAAAGACTGAAAAACTAATGGCAAGTTTGGCAGCAGCTTCCTGTTCCCTTCCCCCGATGTTCCCCACTAACTTGTACCTCGTCTTGCGTTCGTCCTTGCAGATAGGTTCGTTCATGCGCTCCCTGTGGGAGCTCTTCCATCCACGGCTCTCGGAGCCGAGTGTTCCGGCCCATCACAACAAGCACGCGCTCCTGACCTTCTGGCACCACTCGCTGGTGGACTGTCCGGAGAACGCGGCCCAGGTGGCCAACTGCCCGGAGATCACGCGCAACATAGCATTTAACTATATACTGTAGGGATTACTTTCTGCTCCTCATTGTGTCCTTTGTGTAATCCACTGACTTTTCCCCACAGGGCCGACCATGACGATGCGGAGATAGTCACCTACAACCGATCCATGCTGCCCGCCTACTACGGCCTGCTGCGACTGTGCTGCGAGCAGAGCCGCGCCCTCACCCGCCAGTTGTCCCAGCACCAGAACCTGCAGTGGGCCTTCAAGAACATCACGCCCCATCCCACGCAGTACGCGGCCGCCGTAGACGAGCTCTTCAAGCTGATGGCGCTGTTCGCCACCCGCCACCCAGATGCCAGCGAGCAGGAGAAGCTCGATGTCACGCAGTTTAGGAGGGCGGTGATCGTGTCCTACACTAGCAGCCTGGATGCGCGAGTGTCCTGGTCCACGCTAATCAGTGCGCTCAAGATACTCGGTGAGAAGACCCTTTACCCATAGACCCCGAACCCTTTTAACCGCCAACTCGTTTGCCTCCAGTGGACAATGAGGAGGACCGCACAATGGTGATCTTCAACGGCGGCATCGAGATGTGCTTCGAGGCGCTGCACACGCTACATTCCATGCACCATGAGGCCACCGCCTGCCATGTGGCTGGGGACCTGTTCGACCTGCTGGGCGAACTCCTGCTCCTCCTGGCCACGCTGCGCACGCGCACCGACAGTCCGGCGCAGAAGAAGCAGCAGCAGCAACAGCAGCAGCTGGAGCAGCAGCTGCAGTTGCAACAGCAGCAGATGCTGCAGAAGCAGCAGCAGCAGTCCCAGAGCCAGACGCAGACGCCCCAAACGCCGCAGCAGAAGGAGAAGCAGCTGCAGCAACAGATGCAGCAGCACCTGCAGCTACAGCAGCTCCAGCAGATGCAGTTCCAGCAGCAGCACTTCCTGCGCCAGCAGCACCAGCACTCGGCGCTGGCCAAGGCCCTGCCGGATGCAGTGAAGCGACTGGCCACGCTGCTCAACACCTTTAACTCGCCAGAGATCAGCCGCATGGCCTTGGAGGTGCTCAAGGAGCTGGTGCGAAACACCAGCCTGGAGGCCATCAGCGTCCTGGCGCCCATACTCATCAACTGCCACCTGTCCGTGGCGAATGCGCCCAATGCTATCGGACCCCTTGGACCGTACTTCCCCCGTCGAGGTGCTAAGCACTCACCCTGGCCCCTCGGCGCCAAGAACTCGCCGCGTCCACCGCGACCCATGGTCCAGATGTGCATCGCCCTGGCGGAGCTGACGCCACGCGGTCTGGATGCTGAGTACGACGCCCAGGTGGAGGCATTCTACAGGCCCTACCACGACTTTATTGACGTCATGATGCGTATGTGCGTCAACACGGGCACGCTGAACGAAACTCTGGTGAAGCTGCAGTGCCTGGTGGCCATTGAGTCAACGCCGCTGCACTTCAACTACTTCCCCAAGTTCTGGGTGGGCATACACAACAACGCCCTGACGCACAAGTGAGTAACAGTTCCCTTCTGTAAAGTAAGGAGGGAAGTGAATGAAATAATCCCTGCTGGCCCTTCCCTTACCCTCTCAGATACGTAGAGCTGCTGGTGAAGAACCAACTGCTGGTGGAGTACTTGCACAATGTCCTGAGGGACGAGCGCACCATGCTAAAGGATATATGCGTGCGCGAGTTCCTGGAGCTGTACTACCACAAGGTGGCTGCCCAGCTGCCGGTGGCACGCATGATCTACACCATCAACTACGGCATGCACTCCAAGGATGACATCGACGAGCTGTGCGGCGATCTGTTTGCCATTCGGATCATAGCCCAGGCCACCGGAGTGCCGACCTCAGTGCGCAAGGAGCTGCGTGGCTCGCTAAGGGCGCTCCAGAACAAGAGCGAACGATTCAGGAAGGAGTCGGAGCGAGGTAAGCTATGGCAAAATGTAGTAGCAACTATCAAGAGAGACAATTTTGAGTTCTATAGGGATATTACCTAAAAAGATGTATAATTTCTGGCCAAGTCCCATTTCTTAATATTATGTTAACGGATAACTCGTCTGAGAGGAAGAAGAAGATTAATTTTATATTTCAAAGCAACCCTGCGTTTGGACTTTACAGCACATCGATGAAAAAAAAACATCGCTGTTTTCCCATGTTTTTAACAAAACATCGATGAAACATCGATTTAAAAAAAAAAAGAAACAAATGGGGTGTTCCCTATACGTCTAACTTGCTAACTGACTGAATTTATCGAATGAA
>JAEIIF010020912.1:0-12292 GCA_018874455.1 Drosophila trapezifrons | reverse complement strand
TAATTTTAAGACAACGCGTATTAAATTTAAACTCTTGGTTTTTTTTTTGGGTGTATAATAAGAGGCTGGTAAATGAGTTTTATTCATCGGCTCATCTTTCTAGTGTGACCAGGTTTTATGGTGTTCACCCAAAATCCGTACGAAACGAAAGATTAATATTTAATTAAAATTAAATACATAAATACAAATGTATTGTTGCGGTTATTGTATTTGAAACAATTTAATTCAATTTTGAATAAAGTATAATTCTTATTCACTTAATAAACTATAGAGTAAAGCTCGAATAGTTGCTATCCCTGCTCACCAGATTTATATAGCACAAATCCCCCTGGTTATATTCAGTATATACATACATTTAAAGTCAATATATCTTAACTATTTAATTATCATCACATCATCCATAATTGTTTCAATTATCACTTGAAATACTGAAATAAAGTAACCAATTTGTTAACTTATTAATAGTCACTTTGCTGCGCTTGAACAATAATTTAAAATTGTTTGCTCTTTCCGCTCGACTCTCCGCCAAGTCGGGAAATCTGTTCCCCGTCCTCGTCCTCCCGTCACATTTTCATTTAATTTTCTCCCCCCTTTTACCCCCCAAGCTCAGTGAGTCATTTCCACCTCGTTTCTTCAGAGAGCGACACGCACAGACAAACATTTACAATATATGTGTATAATATGTATATGTGTATATCCTGTCTGTCTGTGCCACAAAAACTGTTAACAGCGAGCGGAACTGATGATCATCGGGGCCCAGGCCCAGTCCCAGGCCCAGGCCCAGGGCCCAAGCTCAGGCTCAGGCTCAGGGCCGGCCAAGGGGATGCGTGCGTGGGCGGGTGAGTTGTGTGCGTGCAATTTTAAATATTGAATTCTTGATTCAATATAATCAGACTTGTAATGGCCTTCACGCTCTGATTCGCAGTCAATGGCATAGTAACACAAATACAAACAAACCCAGGGACATGTAAGCCTACCCAGTGCATGGGAGTGTGCGTATACGCTGAGAGAAATTACATCTAAAGTCTATAAGAGATTTAACAAATATATAGTTAAGGGATTTTAAGTTATTTTACGTTATGGGGTTAGGCTACCGGGAAATCAAGTATTTATTAAAAATTATCTAATTATATTTAAGGTGAGAATAAATGATTTTGTAATTTATTTAGATTTATTTTGTTTAAAAATAATTTTTTAATATTTCTTTAAGTATTTAGGGTATTTAAACTAGGCCATAAGTACGATATTAAAAGCCAAATCATAAATAAAAAACAGAAATAAGAGCCGCTATTTATCTCTTAAAGAAAATTAAAAAAAAATATATATCATAGATCTCGTAAACACCACTTGGGAATTATAAACCAGATTTCGAGAAAAACTCATTTTTTAATTAAGATAAATACGTTTTAAGCAAGAAAATATTAATTTCCAAAATTCAAGTGATACTTTTCAGTAGATTTTCTTAGATTTCGCAATATTTTTTGTTAAAACAAGGGATATTTTCATGTTTTCTTTTAAGATTATACTCCTTTTTAAATGTATTTCATATATTATTTCTCCCTGTGTGCCTGTGCCTGTATGCGTGTGTATGTTCTGAGCGCCGCCATGGGTGCGTGTGTGTGCGTTAAGTATGTGCAAACATCTGTCGCGTGTCACCGGCTGCCGTTCGCTGAAACGGAAGCGGAAATTACGTGCACGACGATGGCGGCAGCAACAAACTGGAACGTGTGCAGCGCCAGGAACGAAAGAGACAAAGCGATGCACACACACACGCACACTGCGAGGGCAACAGACCAAAGCGAGAAGGGGAGAGAGAGAGAGAGAGAGTGGGACGGGGAGTGAGGAAAGCAATCGGTCGACATCATCAGGCTATTAAATGGCAGCGCCAATTCATCGATGAAGGCGATGATGCCATCTCCGTGCTTCGTGTACCGGCAGCACTCTGAAAAATCGCTGGCCAGCATGCGAAACCTGCCCATCGCCGCATCCTCGCACTGTAGCACCTTTCCCCTCCCCCGGTCAGGATCGAGCTTTAATTAAATCGCAAAAGACGCGCCGCACATAATGAACATCATCATTTATCGATGTACCCAGCCATATATTCGTATTTATACAACTACGTATAGGTATATAAACCCATACACAGAGAGAAAAAAGAAACAAGACAAGGAACATGTTTCAATAGAAGAAACTATCGATATATATATCACTATCGATATTACTTTAATTAGCCAATTATCGAGGGTAGATCGATAACATTTTATGGCTTCCTTTCTTGTTAAAATATATTTTCAGGTTCTTAGAGTCAAGCATTATTATTTAAGTTCTTTAATTTGTATTCCTAATAGTTTTATAAATTAGTTTCTGCAGTCATAAATTGTACGATAGTATCGATACTATCGATGGTTCACCCGATCGGATGCGAAATTTATCAAGTTTGTAAAATATCGATGCTTTAAGAAAATAACATTTTAAACTTATTTTTTTCACAGAACAGACATAAAATATATATTATTAAAAAACAAATTCTTTATAAAAACTCATTAAAAATAATTTAAGTCTTTCTTTTAAGATTTTATAATCTCCAAAATTTCTAATTAATTTAAATGTTCCATTAAACAAAAATCTCAATAAAACCTACCAATTCAAATACCTTTCCTTGCTATATTTTTCTTGGAGAATTTACCTTAAATATACGACCTAAATAAATCTAAAGAGAAACAATTTTCTGCTAGCAAGTGAACTGAAGAGAAGCCCCGCTGCTTTGGAATAATTAAAGTTTCATTTAAGCCCGAGACCTGATTATCTCCTTCAAAAAAAGAAACACCTACGAAATGGGGGCGGGAGAAGGGTTAAGAAGAGTTGAGAGTGGCCGAGAACAATGGGTAAATATTGTTATTTTGCATTATTCAGGTAATTTACGAGCGGTCGCTTCCGGCAACTGTTCTCGTCCTCAGGCCTCGGGATCTCGCAGAAAGGACTTGGAGAAAGGAGCTCGGCTGTACTGTTACTGAAACGCTTAATGTAAATGACACGGGCCAGCAGGAGCTGCTCGCTTAAGCAGATGAACAAAGGAAAGAGCGGGACAACAGGTCGTATGAGTAATTTGAAGATAGCAAGCAATTAATCTGAGCCCCGAGCTGAACTGGAGAGGAGAACTGAACGCTGAACGCTGAGCGCTGAACGGAACTGCACCGAGCTCCTCGGCCATTTTAATAGTCCCATAAAACACGCAATGCCAGCAAAAACAGTTCTCAAAACAAAAGTCGACCAGAAAGTGCTCTATTTAAGCAATAAAATGATAGAAAAATCCATAAACTAATTATGTAAATATTTAAAAATAATCAGTACTCACCAAGTAATTTTATTATAATTTAATTGTATAAATATACTTTGCCTATTGAGGTTTTCTAAAGAATAATATGTTGTCAGTGCCTTTAAATGTATGCCTTAAATAATGACTTCAGCCCCAAGGCTTACTTAATAGAGAAACCTAGAAAATACCTTCATTTTCTCTTTGTTTTTGTAGTTTTCAGGGTATTTTCGGTAGTTTAATTCTTTCGATCCATTATGAAGCATCAGAGAAGGGCGTTAATGCGGAAAAACCATCGAAGGCAAAGGAAAACAAGGGAAAATCAGCAAAAAGCGAAACACTCGCACTCCCACACTCCCGCTTCGAATAATAATAATAAAATTCAAGGATGCAAGGATGAGCCACGCCCACCAATAGTCCATTAATTTATGTATAAATTGTATTTCAATTTTTTTTTTTTCTGTTCACTTTGATTGCACGCACAATGGTCAACAATGGGAATTTATGCGTTGCGAATAAATTCAATTGGAAAAATCCGACACACACACACAGAGTCAACCTTATCGAGTATATGTACATGCATTAAATCGAACAATTAGCGAAATAAGCTTAATAATTCATGCAGACATGGCAGAACCCAGCATTTAGTATAAAATAAATTAAACAAATTGAATAGAAGTGAAATTAGTTTTGATTCAAGCCCGAAACTGCTCTAATGACGATTGGCCCACGGTTGTCTTTCGAATAAATAAATGGCACAAAGTAAATTAGTTTGAGGCAGCGGCTGGGGGACTCCTAATAGTGTTAACAGCTCCCAATAAATGTTCCTCCCTTTCTTTTGTTGGATTTGAGTGTCAATGCAAAGGCCATTTCAATTTCTTGTAATTTATGTTTAACTTTCTGACTCGTTCCCTCCATTCCTTCGCCATTCCCGTCTGTGGTAGCTATTTCTGTCATCGTCCGTTGACCAGTTCCATTTGGCTGCTGGCCGAGAACTAATTAACCGACTTGAAAAAGTAATTAAGTCATTTGTCTGCAAGTCCCAGACGATATCCTCTCGTCCGAGGACCCCTTTCTACGCTCGGCTGATTGTGGTCTGAAAAAAAGGAAAGGACACGCAAGCCCTTAAACGATCTGAAACATCAGAAAATAAAATACTTATAAATAAAAAGAAAAAAACAGATACAAGCTAGCATTCAAATTTGACTTTAACTCGAGACTAGTTTCTATATAATTAAATTGTGTTCAAGTTGGGAATCAATTTAATCAGCCTTCATCCTAAATTTCGTCAAATTCGAGCTGCTATTGTTGTTGTCCTGTCACGTGTGGCAGAGACTTTCTTTATTTTTTTTGTGTGTGTGTCAACAACAAAGAAAAATATACAGAAATTTACTCAACGACACAGGACAAAGTTAAAATACGAAAAGGAAACTTTTTCGGGGTCTCTTCGGCTGTGTGTGTTGTTTGTGTGTGCCTGGAAAGTGAAAAGTGTGCAAGGAAAAGTGTTAAGTTCGTGCGCCTTTCCCTCTCCTGGCTCACTAATTGATCTCAACGGGCGGATTAGGAGAGCAAACTAAATTGATAGGTTTAAAACACAAAACTTTGATGTATGTGTACACTGTACACCAAGGCACAAACACACAAGGTGCCCTCTTTATAATGTACACTGGTCAGCAAAAACTATGCCTTATTTTGAAGTAAAAGAAAAACAGAATGTTTAGGATAAGTAAAAGCTTATTTTAGAAATTTTTATAATACATTCTTCTGGCTGTATTTTGGTAAATTTAATTTTGCGTTTAATTGTAATGTAAATAGATTTATTAAATCATAAAGTAAATTATAAATATATAAAATATTTTGTTGTTCAAAAGCTTCAATTTTATATTTTATTGGCATTATTTTCTAAACATAAATAAAAATAATATTTTTATACCATACTTCGTAGCTTAAAAGGATTAAACTTAAATTTGGCTTGCTTTATTTTTATATATTTAGCTTATTTCTTAAATTATAAAGTAAGCAATAAATACATCAAATATTTCGTGATTTAAAAGCTTAAAATATATATTTTTCTGGCCTTGGTATACTTATTTTACTTTGTCTTTGAAAAGATTTAAATATTCCCAAAGTAAATACTATTTCTCATATATCTTTATACGTTTTTCTACAAGTACCAGCTAGCCTTACAAAAATAAGAAAAAAAACCTAAACAATATTATACTGAAACTTTCCGCTTAAGTATAATTCCCCGTAAAGAGAAATAGGAAATTGCTGTCATCCTGTGCTTGATGAATTCCTACCAAAATGCTGGCGGCTTCCCATCTTTTTTACCTGTCCCCACCTCAGTCAACCCTTTTGCAGGGCGGCGGCACACCTGTCAGGATATTTTATGAGAGTAGGCAATAAAAATTGGGTCTGTTGATGATGCTCTCTGCTGCTGATGAGGGTTGGACTAACTCAATCTCAGTTTAAATTTAAGCGCCGGCAATTATTAGCGCTGTCAAGCGGGGGAGTCCTATCCCTTTTCATGCATCTTTCATACGCTTAGCGTGTTAATTATCCAGAAATTCGGTCTATTAAAGTTTCAGCAGATACACACACACAGAGAGACACACAGATACTCACGCACACACACCCACCTCAAACGTAATTAATGAAAGCGCACTTAAATCATTTTTGTGCGTGGCAAGAAAATACCCATCAAGCCAAAACCTAAAAAAAAGCAAATAACTTGTATGGTCCCGACCATGAAATACCCGACACTTGGTCCCCAAAAATTCTTGTAGATTTTGGGAATATTTTAAAAATTAATATATATTAAAATATGCTATTTTCAAGCTTTAAATAAATTAGAGATGTTAGATTTTCAATTACCTGTAGTTTTTCAGAAAATATAACTAATGATAATTAATTTTGCCAACTCGAGGTCGTAGTCAACCTGATTTCATTCACATAAATCAGATTGTTGACTATATTAAATTAATAATAAAGAATAGGGCACACACTCGAAAGAAGCATGCTTTCTATGTGATTTTTATGTGGTAATTTGCCATCTTTCTCATAGAATTGGTATACTCTTGATCTCAACGAGTCCTGGGGTATAAAAAATACAATTAGTTAACAAGCGAGCAAACGAGGCACAGGCAGAAAAGGTGGATAAATGAGGCGGACACCAGGAATGGTATATAGAAGCCAAAGAATACCCGAAAAATCCGGGCGCGCGGCGCTAAAACGTTTCAATTTTTCATAAATATTCAAAAAGGTAACACAACAGGGGCGGGAGGTGGTGGTGGATAACAACAGCTGTCCCTGTTTTTGTGCACGTATATATATGTATATATCTTCTTTTTTTTTTGTTTTTGTTATAATTTTGTATTCCTCGTTGTTGTTGGTGGGCCGGATGCGAGTACCTCATTCAACGGTCAGCTCGGAGTTTCGGCTTCGTTATCGCCTTTGTATTTCTGCTGCTGCTGCTGGACGCCCTCGCTCCCTGGTCCTAGAATGTCCAGACCCCCCTCGTAGAGCCCTTCTCCCGTCTTCTCTCCGCCAGAGTGAACAACAAATAAGATACTAAAGTTCAAACAAAAAAGTATGAAGAGTTTTGAATACTCTTAGCTAAAAAACTAATAAATAACTTAAGTAGAAATATTTGTAATTTAGAAAATATATAACAAAGTAGTGTTTTTTTGTAAGTACTTTAAATAAATAATAAAATACAACTCTAACTACGTTATAAAGTATAAATTTATATTATTTTACCAGCAATTCAAGGCCTAAAATAATTCATTGCATACTTTTTGGAGACCTTTTGAGATGTTATCAAATTGTAGAATTTTTTTGGTTTAAAAAATATCATTAAAAGCTTTACTCTACGGGTATCTTTACGTATACTACCCTGACTGATATACCCTATAGAAGAGTATATAATATAAACAGCAGCAGCAGCATCCCAAGTACGCAGCAAAAAAGAAGGAAAACTTTTTCGATTTAAGCAATTTTTATGCTGAACGTCCGCGCGCGCCGGGTAGCCGTGGCGCTAGGGGCACTTTGGACAGAAATTATATTAAAATTTAATTTGGCAAAAGAAATCAGAAGCAAGAAAACTTAAGCTTGCAAATATGAATAAATTTTTAAAGTGTATTTTTTGCAAATTAAAAGAAATCATTAAACGGCAGCAATCTAGGCAAATTTATTAAATACTAATAAACACTATGTGAGCTTTCTTTTCGAAATTTCCTTTCCTTTCAATGAATATAAATTTAATGAATATAGTTTATATCAGTTGGCCAAGTATATTGTATTAAAAATGTACATTTTGTTCACTTTTAAGCCATAACTAACATGCCATCAGAGGACGAGGTCTGCCAGGGGTGAAGGAGAGCAGTAAAAGGATAACGATGAGGAGAAGGTGTCTATCAAGTTGGGCATTCACCATTATAGCCACCTTCAATTAGGCCAGCGGTGAGTTTAGGGCTGTTCGGTCAGAGCTCAAGCTATTAGCGCCCATCAAGGCACTGAAAAAAATGTCTTTCAGAAGTCTTAGAAAAATATATCTCATAAAATTAGATTATTATCATTTATTATCTAACTATATAAGCATTTCTGCGATCTATTACGAGCTAGTTAAGGTTTATTCTGGCTTAAATTAATAAATAGCTACTTATAAATATTCTTGATCTCCCCCCTTATGTTGTTGCATTAAAATAAAATTGAAGAAATCCGTTCAGTGTACTTATTATTATTAACATCCCATTAAAGGACCCATAGCCCCAAGGAGACAAAAACGAAGGTGGCTACGTAGACAGCCGGCCAAATGCCGCAATCAAGTTATTATTAAGTTTTTCTATTTATCCAACATAATTCATAATTTGTTTACAAAGCGTATAATAATATTAACGTCTTGTCTTGGCTTTTGCGCCTCCTTCGCTGCTCTTCGACAGTGGGAAAAAATGCTTATTATAGAATTTTTTTGTTTGCTTATTTCTATTTAATCTTTAATAAATGTTTTTTATCTTTATTTGAATTATTCATTTAAATAATAAGTCAACCAAACAACAAGCTGTTTTTATTTATATTAGTAAAGCAAAATTGATCCCTAAAAAGGATTCCTAATAAATTAATAATAGGAGTTCTTAGGGATTTTGCTTAGTTTTTTGTTAAAACTTTAACTAATTTTATTTCATAACTATTTTAAAGTATTTCTTATATGCATTCTTAAATTCACTAAACAATTGTTAATGTATTTAAGTTAAATATCAATATAAAAAAATTATTATTCAGGTATTTGTTTGCAAAAATGCTGATATTTGTTCAATCTATGCAAGATTTTCTTTATTTCCCACAGAAAATAGTCTGACATTAATTTCTCGAATTCATCCACTGTCCGTTTTAAGACCAGGTCCGGAGTCCTTTGAATGTGGCTACCATCAACTGCCTCCAGTTGCCACCTACCACTTTCCCCGTGCCCCATACCCCCTGCCACTAAGTCCGCTGTCAGCGCGCCAAGATAATCAGCTTCAAAGTCGACGCGGACTTTTCTCATTTTATCTTCGGCTGGTCTGTTCGGTCGGCCGGTGACTTCTTTTCATTTTGATTTTAGTTGATTTTGCTTTCATTTTAAACAGGGTAGCTCCCAAATAAACAGGTTAAATATTTTTTCTAACAAAATAGATCAGTCAACAAACCAATAATCCCAATCTAAGCACCATCATAAAACTCTTTCTTAGTTTAATTCCAAGCGAGAAACTTATGATTTTTGTACTCTTCTATGAGATGTTTAAGTAAAAAGAAATCTATAAATAAATACTCAATATTTTTATGATTTTCCTGATCTTTTAAAACTAAAAATAAATCTATTTTATTTATTATTTCTATCACGTACCGAAATATGCCAGGCGGCTTATGATTTGCGATAAATAAATGCTAATTCCGTAGATGACTTTATCCGCTTATTGCCATCGCCCCGAAAAATTAGTTGCTGTTCGCAGCTCCCTGAAACAGGGGTCGAAGGACAATGACGTGGAATGTAGACTTCGCATAATCGCATTAGGCAAAGTGTGGCAAGGCGAGGCGAGGCACTTCCAGCCAGCAGCTCGTACTTACATATATCCGAGTAGCTCCTATACATACTTATATACATATATACGTTTTTTTATTGGCCCACTTCCGGTGAAAGTTTGGTAGCCACAGCCCCAGTTGGCAACCTTAAAGTCTTGATTTCTCCTTTCTACTTTTTTTGGTGCTCAATTTGTAAGGTTTATTTAAGTTTTTAGCTTTTCTCTTCTATTTTTTTTTGAGGCGTTGGGTCTAGGCCTGACACTTTTTCCGGCCAAAAGTGCACACGGTTGAGTGGTTGAGCTTTGTTAAAATTAAAATAAATACAAAATACACGACTCGAGGTCCGGAAAATGTGACAAGGGAGGGGTTTTCCCAACTCCTCCAGTTTATGCAAGCGGGAATTAACTTAATTGAGTGGCGCGAACAGCACAAAGCAGAAAGACGAGTCTGCCCATAGCACACTGTAATATTCTCCAAAATTATATCTAGATTTTAGGGAACTCTCTTATACATTTTTCTATCATTTAATTTTAGTTTAATTCAGTTTGTTTTTTATTTTAATGAATTAATCACAGGTAAATGCGTATAAGATGGTGCGGTTTTAACTTGGAGTTCCACAGCGGGCACCTGGGTGCCGTGCGTATGGCAGCCATGAGGCAATCCGCATCTGGTGGACACAGGTTCACGTTGGCTCAAACTCTCCAGGCAAACCGGACACTTGTAAGGATCGTCCTCCTTCATGGACTGATCAGGTTCGGGACATATACGTTTCGGAGGCAAAGGCCTATCGAGGTCTATTAGGAAAGCATTTTAAGTGGGGGGTTATTACGAAGACGAGGACTTACCATCAGCTGTGACACCTTCTCTATCAGTCTATCAGGGGTGCACAAGTCGATCACCATGGCGGCTGGTACCAGATACCTGGATGGACGTCAAAGCAAATAGTCACGATCTATAGCTTTCACGGATGAGTGGAAGATGAGCTTTAAGGACACGTAGCCGGGAGTCAAAACTCCCCTCTCTCTCTCTATCGCTTTTGAACATTACTTGCCCAGGTGTCATACTGTCATAAAGGCATAAAGCGAGAAAAAGTCGGAGAACTGCCACTGGAAAAAGAGGCGGCAGAAAGTGTGAAAAAGTACAAAAGAGAATGGGGGAAAAGAAACATGGCTGTGAAAGCCAAGGTTACCATGTCTCCCCCGTGTAATTGCGCATAAAAATGAAGCGATTTATATGCGCGCGTACTTTTAATGTCTCATAATTGGGTAAGCCCATCATCAGATGGAGATGAAGAAGGAGCTGCCAAATGGGAAAAAGGAAGTGTATGCTTGTGTACTCACTTTTCTCAGCATAAAGTGATATGTCAATGTTTGTGATACGCACACACACACACGCATTCTCACGTGCCTTTTTAAAGTTAATCTGTGATTCTTTTCGCACTCCCTCTTCCCGGCTTAATCTTTAAAAAATGTAAATTAAAACCAAGACTTGAAACTTTAAAGGCTTAAGGATCTAAGAATTTTTTATTGAAAGAAATTTGCATATTCGTGAAATGTTTTATGCCTAAATCGACACGCCTGGTGATGTCGGTTGTCACAAACTTATAATACCCCTGTTCACAGTCATAATACCGCGTTCTCAGTGGCCAGCAATTATAACTTTGGCGATTGAACAATCACCCGTTTTATAATTACGCAACGCAGCGATTAAATTTGCCACGTAATGACAAAAGCATTATTATCGATAACATCTCCGCGGGAAGTGTCAAACACTCAACTATTTACGAGGATTTTGCAGATAAAGGAGAATCGTGCCATAAATGAGTGTGAAACTTTTTTTTTTTGCGTTGCGATTGCGACAGCGATAATCGGACGCTGATGATTTTCATAAATAAGCCGTAATTCATTTCTTAATTTAACATTTATCCTGCGACTCGTCGTAATGGGTGTTATTTGTATTCATTCCTTGGACGTTACGTTCATTTACATTTCGACTCTATTCGACCGAAACGTGGCAGGAAATCGGAAAGGACGCGGGTAGAGGTGAAGGAGGGTTGGTTGGAGTGTTCATTAAAATTGAAAAATGCCACTTTAATGAATTTATTTGCGACACTTAACACAAGCGCAAGTAAACAGAGAAAAATTGTGTTCATTAACATAAAAATTTCGCTTCTTCCACTACATTGGCCATTGTTATGGTCGCCGTCCGTCGTTTCAAATTTTTGTTTCTCCTTCTCAGACTTTATCCTCTCGGTTAATGCACTCGGAAAAAAAGGAAAGGCTCTTCTAATTGAGAATATGTTAAATATATCTTCAAAGCTGAAAATGATAGTGTTTTTTAATACAAGTAAATCTAAGATTATGAACAAACTTGATCTATATTAATATTAGAAAACTCTTAATACTAAAACTCAAAGATAGATCATATAACTCCCTTAATCTAGATTTTTTATACGGAGAGGTAAGCTTGCCTAGAATCAACCATTTACTATGATCAAGTTAAAAATCTACGTTTTCCAACTTTATGGCGCAATGATTTCCAATTGGTTCTAAATATAGAATATATATGTAAGAAAAGGTGAATAAAAAACATATATTCCACAGGTTGACTATCTGTTAAAACAAAACAATTTTCGAAGTCTCATTTCTGCTCTTTGTCAGCCTTTAAGTCCTGAATTTGTTACGACCTCTTGGTTTCAATTTCTCCAAGTGTCCTTGGACCCCAAAGTCCTCGTCGCTGCCAGTTGGTGGGTTTTGCGGACTCGTCTTGGGGCTGGAAATTGTCATTACCATTTTGACTATTGTCAAAGCTGTTAGCCAGCAATTGATGAGTCAATATGTCAACAACTGACAGGTCACGTTGCACAGCAGCCCCCATCCCCACCATTAACTCACTCGCATTAATTTCAAATAGTTAACATTA
>JAEIIF010020911.1:0-13281 GCA_018874455.1 Drosophila trapezifrons | reverse complement strand
ACCATCGATAGCCGAAAACATCGATAGTGTCCACCATCGATGTTTTAACAACCCTACTAGCTAGCCAAATATTAATCAAGAAAATACCTAAATATCGATTTAAGTATAGACCTAAACTGGAATAATATTAACTTAACCTAAATCTTAAATAAGATAGCTTGGCTTGGACTTACTTACTAAAAATAAGATATTAAATAAGACTGTTTTACTTTAAAGTAACTTAATTTGTTGAAAAGAAAGTACTTCTAGTCCAGGGCATCTCCCAGTCGATTTCCACTCTTCCTACCTGTTAATTTCCATTTTTATTCATCTCAATTTCGAGTGCAGCCGCGTGGACAGGACTCAGTTGACACAAGGACGCGGGCAGGACTCCACTCCGCTGATTCGCCGATGCGTGTCACATATGCATTAATTGCCGGCGGGGGACGCGAATAAAGTTGACCTTGCCATTTGATTAAAAATCATCATCAGCCTTTTACTGCGCTGTTGCGTTTATTATTATTATTATTATTGCGTTATTGCCCCTCGAGAGAGCTGGTCGGCAGGGAGTGGTCGGTGTGAATGGGCTGGACAAACAAAGGCCAGAATGGGCGGCATTTCGGCTTGAATGAGAGCCATAATTGCAGGCCATCCGCGGTATTTTTTTTTTTATTTGTTTGTTCTGTTTGTCGTTAAGAGGAAACAACAAACGAAGTCAAACACTACTCGGCCATAAAACAAGTGAGCTGCTGCCGGCCTGGCCTGGCCGCTTTTGAAGTCGGTAAATCAGCGGAGATTGCGAATCAAAACAATGTGAGTTATGGTGGATGGTGGATGGTGGATGTGGCGGGGCAGCTCATTAACAAATCATTGCTCCAAATTGGCGGCCCGAGGGGATCGAGAATCGGATCGGAATCGAATCCATAAACATAAACAATGGCCCGTCAATTCGCAGCTGGGTGTCCATAAACCAATATGAAATGTCGCGCACCGGCGGCGGCGTTCGAATGTGAAATGTTAATTGGCCATCAAGTTTAGGGCGATTAACGCGGCATTTTTCAACACTGAAGCAAGCAGTGCTGGCCAAAAAATTATACATACTTACAACACTTTATTTTAAAGGTTTTTTTATTTTTATGTGTACTTTTTAGAAATAAATAAATCATCAAGACACAGCTGATTTTGCTTCAAAAATCATTATTCCTAAGCGTGTACGTTTTCTGTTTTGTATTTTTAATTCCTATCACCCCAAAAAGATTTATGTTACTCAATTTTAAAGAAACATCTTAAATTTCTTTGGTATTGCTATGAAAAATATAAGATAATTCCATTTAAATTCTGTGGGGACCATCCTATGGGTTCGAACCGCGTGCCAGCGTCTGTCGGTGAATGTCGAACAACTTTTATGGCGTTAAGCTTTTAATTAGGTTCGGTCACACTATTCTCTCTCGTCTCAACGATCTAACGTAATTCACCTTGTAAAATTAAAAGCGAACAATTAGTCAATAAATGAATAAATAATAAAACACTCACAACTCCAATATATCCTCTTTTATTGTTTATTTTACGAATCTCTCTTAAAACCCCCTCTATAAACCACATTATTTGCATAGTAACAACTTCAAAATAATACAATTTTTACTTGCCATAAACTTTAGTATTATTTACTATTTTTTTAATATTTTAAACCTTATTTATTTTACCTAAAAATACAAACTGCCAGCACTGCTTCTGATAGTCGCTCTTTGTCGAATTGCAGTCTTAAATATCAAACAGTTAACTGCCAATTAGCCCGTATTAATATGCTCGTCGGCTCTAATCCAAATTCGTCCAAAGACAATGGCCGAGGCAGTCCGACTTCGATTCTGATTCTGAGTCCGAATCGAATTCAGAATTCGAAACGAGCTCGAGCGATAAGCATCAGTAAATCAGCGCAAAACAAGCCATAAAACACGCCCGGCTCCGAGAAACCCGTACGGATGGCTCCTCTCCGCGGCGGAACTTGCACAGAACTGGCTAATAAAACAGTTTTCTTCAAATCATAGGCCACCGCAACTAGTTTCGACTCCGCGCTGCGACTTTGCACACGCGAAATTAATTCTCGCCGTTGCCGCCGCCGGTTTTCTCTCCGCCTCTCCGGGATCTTTATAGAGATCTTTATAGAGATCTCTATGGAGACATTGTGATCTGGGGGATCAGTTCGCCACGAGACGTGACAAGCGGCGGACACAGAGTTCTGAAGGGCTCAGAGGATAACTTAAAATAGAGGAAGGATTACTCTTCTATATAGTAATAGGTACTTGATAGACAAAGGAGTCATGTGGAGCCATCTTCTGCTCCTGGGACTTGTGTCCTGTCTTGGTCAAGGCTCTCTGGCCTCGGATTATTTTTCTTCAGTCACGGGTCTGGAGCAACTTTTACACACAGAGGACTATCTCATAAAGGAACTGAGGAGTAAGGTTAATGGTGTCCGGAAATCACTGCAACAGCTGGAGGGGTGAGTAAAGGATATTTAGGAAAAATCTATATAATTAGGATTAGGAATAAATCAAAATTAAACAATTTATTAAATAGTCTAAAAAATAATCCACAAATATGTGAACTTACTTAAATGATAGATTTTTCTTAGCGTTGATCTTAGATTGATCTTCTTAGATAAGAATAGGTTGTGTCTGTACTTGGAAATAAAGAAAAGCCGACGAAGTCTTTTATAATAATTAATTTAAACTAATTAAATTTATCAAATATGATAAATGCTAAATTTAGTTTATTATAAACTATTTCCCAGTATCTTCTACTATCAGCACCTATAGATATATCTGTCAATAACTTAGACTGATGATTAATGGAATTTTAAATGGCTTAATCTACTTAAAACTGGTATAAATTTTGCCAAGTCAGTTAAAGACAAATATAAATCCCATTATCGGGCCAATTAAGTCTTTTGTGAACTACTGATTGATATGCAGTCGTAAAAATAAACATTTAGATAAAGAAAATCACCCAAAGATGATGGATTAAATACTAGAGGATATGGAAAAGTCGAACCTAAGAGCACAGGAACCAAGTATAGTTTGGCCAGATCACGATATTTGAAACAATGCTAATTTAATTACAACCTATTGTCGTTAGCAAATCCATTAAAGTTTTTATGCCTCTTCGAGAACTAGTTTATGGAGTCAGAGCAGCGTCGGCCCACGAGGTGCCAGACTTTATGTCTACTTTCGATGTGTGAACATGTCATGCCTGCGATCCCCAATTTGGTTTTATCATCGAACTCCATCTGTCATTAATCCCGGGGTAGTTAGGGCATTATCCACTATCTTTCGATGGCTATTGACAGACGGTTTTTTTTTTATTTTTGGATCAGCGATCGGGTTAGCGTTTCCAAGCGTTGTGTTCATGGCATTTCGCTTTCGTTTTATTCCATTTCGCTGGCGGTTTTGTTATCGCCGCGATCGTAAAAACTATTATGAATATAGAATCACACATAAATTAGAATTAATTAAGCCGAAATACGAGTATGCGCATGCAAAGTCAGCTCCTATGACGACACAACTGCCATAAATCGGCTAAACTGGTAAACTCTAATCCGAAACTCGTTCAATCCGCAGCGAGCTGTCCTCCGTCGAACAGGAGCACTCCCTGGCAGCCTCGGACACGGAGAACTACCTGACCAATCCGGTGAATGTGTACCGCCTGATGAAGCGCCTCCACACGGACTGGTTCCTCACCGAAGGACGCGTGCAGCAGATTGCCGACGAACTGAGTGAGTTTTGGGCAAGACAAGATTAAATAATATAATATATTTTATATATTTTAAATTTAAATAAATAAAACTCGACAGCCTTCAATGCCACCAAGGGATATGGCCTGAGCTTCCCCAGCCAGGAGGATGTGGAGGGCGCTGCTCTGGCCCTGGTTCGCCTGCAGAGCACCTACAAGCTGGATGTGGCCCAGGTGGCCGCCGGCATTCTGAATGGCGTCAAATACGGGTGAGACCAAAAAAAAGTCCTGGGGGGAAATGGAAAATGCGGAATTGAAAATGGGGAACGGGATGGCGGAAGCGAATAAGCAATAACCAGCCAGGCTTAAAATATAGAGCTATATACCCTCTAATCCAGGCCAAACGAGGAGAGGAACCCTCTTTTATTGACCCCAATCACTATACTCAATATTATCGTAGGGGTAAACTGAATTTTTCAGACATATAATACATGTCTGGGTCCTACAATAAATAAATGCAAAAAGCTGTTTCAAAACTACTTCCGATAATATAAATTTATGGATTTTATGGTCAACGGTAGTTAACTAATTATAATAATTTATGACTGAAATGAAACCATAAGCGTTATGGTTTTTTCTTATATCAGATAAATATGCATTGAAGCTTAGAATATAGTTTTTATTATAAATTAAATTAGGCATGAAACGAATCGAATTTATATAGAAATATTTAGACACCTTAAAGATGTTACATCTATTAATAAATCATAATAAAATCGGTGATAGTTTAAATATTTTTTAACCCAAGAACTAGTGTAAATATAAATTCTGTAAATATTTCAGAGTATCTTGTGGTCGATAAACTATCCTCTAACTTTGACAGCCTTTATTTTTAGCTCGGACATGAGTTGGCAGGACTGCTTCGAGCTGGGTCAACAACTCTTTGAAATGGAGGACTACAACAACACCAGGATCTGGCTGAGGGAGTCCATGGAGCGGCTACGACGTAGTAGTAGTAACAGCCACGCCCACACCGGTCCGGACACGGAGACCCTCAATAAAATGGAGGCGACGGCCAAGAGTTTGTTCCAACTGGGTGAGCAGCCTGCCCCAAAGTGGGGCAATATTCGTGTTGGCCTTTGTGGCACTCACTCACTCATTCACATGCGATTTTAGGCGACTTTGACACGGCCTACGAGCTCAGCCAGCGAGTGCTCCAGTTCGATCCGAAGCGGATCCGGAACTGGCACCTGGGCGACAAGGGAGCGGCACCGCCAGCGGAGGACTCGGAGGAGGCATCACTCCTGCCCAAGCACTCGGATTCGTATAGTGTGAGTTTAGAAATTTAATTTAAAGAAAGGCTTAGTTTGGAAAATCTTTTTAGGGAAATAATTAAGCTATCTTACTTGTAGAAATTTGTTTTTAATTTAATTCCCTTCCTTTTAATGGAAACCTTTAATTTATTTATGTAAACTCCCCTTTCTTGTACACAACGAGACGAAAATGACTTGGCAAAAAGTCATAATAAATAATTCATTGTCTGTTCCCTGACTCGTGCGAAACTGGTTGGAAATTCAAATCACAAAAGGTTTATTCTTTACTTTGTAGGAAAAGAGAACACTTTAGAAATTATGTGCAAACAAATTCGTTAGAAAATTAAACATTTACAAACTAAACTTTTACTAATTTTAGTTTAAAATACTCTGAATAAAAACTAATTAAAACTATAATTATTTACACAGCTGACACAGGAGTTCGCGCACTACGAGAAGGTGTGCCGCGGCGAGGTGAATCCCACTCCGCGCCAGGAGCGCAGCCTGCGATGTCGGTTTGGTCGAGGACACCATCCTTACCGCTGGCTGGCGCCGCTGAAGCTGGAGGAGCACAGCCTGGACCCTTATGTGGTCACCTTCCACGACATGCTGAGTCCGCAGAAGATCGCCGGGCTGCGGGAAATGGCTGTGCCGCGGATGCGTAGATCCACAGTGAATCCCCTGCCCGGGGGCCAGAACAAGAAATCCTCCTTCCGGGTGAGCAAGAATGCCTGGCTGGAGTACGAGTCGCATGCGACTATGGAGGGAATGCTCCGGGACCTGAGGGAAGCCACCGGGCTGGACACCACCTTCTGCGAGCAGCTCCAAGTGGCCAACTATGGCGTGGGCGGTCACTATGAGCCGCATTGGGACTTCTTTCGGGACCCCGATCACTATCCGGCGGAGGAGGGCAACCGCATCGCCACAGCCATCTTTTATGTGAGTTGGAATTAGCCTAATCCTTTGTATGATTTACTGAGAGCAATCGTTTCAGCTCTCCGAGGTGGAGCAGGGTGGGGCCACCGCCTTTCCTTTCCTGGACTTTGCCGTGAAACCGCAGCTGGGCAATGTCCTGTTTTGGTACAACCTACATCGGTCCCTGGACATGGACTACCGCACCAAGCATGCCGGCTGTCCCGTGCTCAAGGGCAGCAAGTGGAGTAAGTGGCTTGGGGAAGGGCTTACGGGTTGATTATTGTGTTATTAGTGTTGTCTTTATTGTTATAACTTTTTGCTCATCATTAGTGTCTTTATTTCTGTTCATAATTTATTTATTTTCTTTTTTTGGTTGCTTGTTAACTTAACCTATATAATATTATGTAAAAAGCTCTTAAGGTACTTGCTTTAATTCAATTTAAAGTAAACCTAAAGCTCACAACTTTTTTCCACTCCCATTAAAGTCATTTCAATCTTTAAGTTGACCTATAAAACACAGAATTCACTTCACCATTTAAGCTGATTTTAAAATCAGAGATACATGCCACAGACAATAATTAAGATAATTTTCCTTTCCGACCAATCCGTTTAAAGGCTCGGCAGCCAAAATGCTTGTTAATTTAATTGTCAATTTAAGAGTGACATCTCCACCTGCTCTCGAGTTAACCCCTGCAATTAAGGCAATTATTCGGCTTGATCTTTGCAGTTGGCAACGTTTGGATCCACGAGGTGACGCAGACCTTTGCGCGACCCTGCGACGTCTTCCGGGATCACGAGGTCTCGCTGGAGTACGAGATAATCAAATAAAGATTGTGATATTCTTAAGATACTTTTCCGTGTATGTTTTATTCGGGTAGAGGGAGGTCAGGGGAATATATGGTTTCGGGGGGTTTTATATATTTATTACGATTTAATCCTGAAGGAAATATGATGAAATATTGGGATGAAAAAATGATAAAGAACGATATCAAATAAAATATTAAATTGGCCTGAATCTTAGGTACAGTTTTGAATTCTTTGAATTTTATATTACAGCTGAAACTATAATACTTAGAAAATATTGAAAAAGTTCATATTTTGCTAGTATTAAGTATTTTTATAATTTTAAAATAAGAAAACTGTAATGGGCCTGTAAATATTAAAAAGTTAATTGCTTATGAAGTATGGATAATAAAGCACTTTATTTAAATTGAATTATATTTTGCTTGGAAATATACTATATATACCCGTACATTCTAATACTTGATCTTGTCAAGGATATATGGCTTCTTGGGTGTTTTACATATATCTATTGGGATTTAGTTTAACTGAAAAAAATTTAAGAACGATATGAAATAATTGGGTTGTATCTTAATCAAATATTTTTCCTATTTTCCAAAAATATTGAAAATTTTAACATTTTTAAAGATTTAATTCTTCTGAAACTGTAATAATTTGAAAATGTAATTTATCTCAAAATACCAAAGATTAAAATATCATTAAAATAAAATATAGAAAATATATTTAAATTGTATTGAAAATATACTGAAATTTTTTTAATGTTGAAAGATTTTAATACATAAATGTGTTCAATACTAGTAAATAGAAAAAATTATATTATAGAACATTATTAAAATATCCAATAAGGAAGCATATATTTTTAAAGCTTGAAAAAACTATCTCAGTGGGTTAACAGTCAGAGCTTTGAGTGCCTTTTCGAGACTCACTCAAAAGACTCAAAACAAACTCGGCGCTTGGCTTTAAGGTGAGTTGAAAGCGAAGAAGCCAGTTGCCGGCATTTCATTCATTTGCATAAACAAGTTCACGGGCAAAGTTTGAGCGGGCGATTTGAATATTTTGTGAATTTTTTGGGCTTGCGAAGTGACAACTGGTGCGAGCAGCAAAGTGAAAGTAATTAGCGGGGAAAATTCACTGCGCCGGCTGGGAAAGTTAGTTTTATTTGCTGTTATGATGCCCAGAATAATTCCTGGAATAATTGCCATAACTTTTGGCCAAAGTAAATGTGCATACATAATTGTTTGCTATGTGGGTTTATTGAACCCACCTTCTCCGCTCGAGTACTCACTTTAATGTCTATTCAGGCAGAACTCTGGCCCTCGAGGGCAGTTCTTTGACCACAGATTCCGCTGGATTTGATTCGTTCGCTGGAAACTGCTCGATCGACACCCGCAGCTCTCACACGCTCCCAGCGCCTCGAGCTTTTTACTTTTTTTTATATTTTTTCTCGAGAAGATCGCCGACTTGGCTTCAGTTTCTAACGAATCGCGGCGGCAAGAGCAAGCAAAGCCGCGAGTCGCGATCTGAAGTCCGGTGTCGTTGTCGCTCAAGTGAGATGTTTTCTTTGAAGTGTGTCCTTTTCGTGGTGCTCCAGGCAGTGTCCTGTTGGGGGGAATTCTATAGTTCCACCTCGGGCCTGGAGAAGTTGTTCCAAACGGAGGTTGTCCTCCTGGAAGAGCTGCAGAGTTATGTGAATGAAATTAATCAACAGGCAGAGGCCCTGCAGAGGTGAGGGAATTATTTAGAAGGATTATATATTAAGTAAGTCGGAGATAATAAATAGATTTGGCAGGAACTCTTAAAAATAATAGGTGTAGAAGCTTAGGAATTATAATTTTGTATCCACAAAATTAGCTAATAAAACAAAAATAAGTAAAAGATAAGCTAAACAAATTATAATAAAGGTAGAACCCTTCACAAATAAATTAAAGTATTATAAATCAATTTTTAGCTTAGAAATAATATATAACCATGGTGGTTATAGTAAGTAAAATATATTTACTAATTTTAAAATATATAAGACACTTGCAGAGCTCTAAAGATATTTTTGTTGAGCGTTTAGAAATTAAGATTTATGAAAAAACAAACACAAACAACTTGCGAATTAGTTGCTAATATTATCAGTATTTAAAATTGGCAAACTAGCAAAATAAATAAATCTTTAAACAGGTTCCAAAATAATGTTAAATATGAGGTGAATAAACACATAAAAGAAAGAACCACACAGAAGAAATTACGATATGAATGAAACACAAATTTAAGCAATAAAATTCCAATTAATAAAAACTAAAAGTCTGGTTCTAAGATAAGCAGACAGGCCAAGAATTTCAGAGTTAAAATGGAAAGTTTAAGTGGTTCTGGGCGGGCCTACTAATCCCTATGGGCCATAATGACATGCAAATGAGATTCGCAAGCCATTTGGAATTCGCAAAAGCAAAATCCAATCAATTTTCCAACGACAAATATTTTTTCCAATTGTCAGTCCGTCACTGGAACGAAAATAAAACGAAAACAATTGGCAGATGTCGCCGGGGCAGCCGATTATGAATTTTTCATATCAAATGCGTGGATGGAGGCGCCCACGCAAATTGTGAATTAATAATAATAATTGCCATTGGCGATTGTTTGTTTCGTTTTTGGCTAATGAAAGTGTGGGAGAGATGGCACCGAGAGATTAAATTCTAGTTAGCTGCAGTTAGTTTTATTACAATTATGCAGATTTTTAGCCCGTTCCCACTTACCTGACCGGTTGCCGCCGCCATAAAAGTGAATGGCGAACGGACTTTATTGTGGCTGCCCAGCGATTTGTCCCCGATTGTGGATCTGTTAATTCCCCAACAGATCTCATTTATTTCGTACTCTGTAGAGGTGCAATTTATTTTATGAACCGCTAATTTCTCCTATTTCTGGGCTTGATTTATTCGCGGCGGTTATTATACTAATTAATGGCTCCTATAAAGCACCGAACGCGGCATTTCCCAAGTTTGCATTTCATTATCTCTGTGACAATCGATTGCTACCACTAAAGTCCGATATCACCTTTCGGGATCTTATAATCGACGGCAGGCAGGCGAGTTATTTTTTGTTGTTCAGCCAATAAGTGTCATCGACTTGGCGGTTTTTAGAATTCTAAAATATGGTGCAATCATCGCCGCCGATATGTATATTATATGAAATTATACAGTAACCGTATACCCGCTTTCTGTGCGGATATTTTGTTTATCAATCCGCACTCGGCAAACCGGATCGTGGGCTGTCTAATAATAAAACCGTTAACCGAATTGTAAAGTATATAATTTATACCGCCCTGAGTCAGCCTCTGTTCAGGGGAGAACGTGTCTGATCTTTCTTTTTTGGTAATGTAAGAAACAATAGCTTCTTAAAGTGAAATTAAATAGATTTATTAACCACAATTGCCGGCACTCAATCATTGGCACACTAAGGTCGCGGACAATAGGTTTAAACTGAAATTAGCAGAGTCTCGCTTCTAGATTCAGATTATGGTTGCGCTCCCCATCTTAATGACTTCTAAATGAGCCGCAGTGCAGGCGTCAGGCGTTAAAATAAATGCGTTAATTATACAAAACAGGTAACCCACCGATAACCCAGTGTTTTAAATACATTCTTCGGTATTTGTATATTTTTTCAACAATTTATTCCACCATAATTCTGATAAATAAACGCAATCAGCAGGTGTTTTGGACCACAAGACACTGTGGATAAAGTGGGGTTTGGGTAGCTCATTTTATTTAAAGAAAACCTATATAATTAAATATATTTAAAATATTTTTATCTTAAAGAAAACCAGGAACAATATTTTAGAATTAATATCTTAGAGCAATACTCCCAAGTACCTTAAATATTGATCTAGAGAATAGAGACAATGTATCACAAATCAAATCAGATCTTGACTTTATTTCTCACTTATAAAAATGTGTTTTTTTAATGCAGAATTTTTAAAAAGAGAAGCTTTTAATTTAATAAAATCTATAAACATTTTTGTATGTGTACCTTAATTTATAAGCTGGTTCCCATAAATATTAAAAGTTGCATTCTCGTTCGACAAATGTTGGCGACCAACCCCTTTAATTTGTGGTGTTGCTTATAATTTGTCTTTAACTTTGTCGTTCTTAAGAGACTCCATTAATCGTAGTCTCCGGCTAAGGTTCCATTCTGTCAGTGTAGGCAGAGTAGTCAATACTAAAGATAGTTTGGCCAAACTAGCCACTGTTTTATATGCAAATCCCTTTAGTTATGCTGGTTTGCCCAGTGATTATGAGTCTGATTAATGAGAACTCTGCTTATATATGATCTTAGCGAGATCGATGCGATCCGTGTGGAGCACCAGAGTGCCGCCGATGGCATCGATGACTACCTCAACAATCCGGTGAACGCGTTCCGGCTGATTAAGCGCCTCCACAGCGACTGGGAGACCTTCGAGGGCAGCGTTGCCTCGGATTCAAGCAGAGCAAGTCAGTGGAAGTTCTTTAATTTTATAAGAAAATAATTTAAATATATTTCCTAGACTATCTGGAGGCCATGGCTGGGCACAGGGCCAATCTGAGCTATCCCTCGCAGGATGATTTCGTGGGTTCGGCCATCGCCCTGACCCGACTCCAGCAAACCTACCAACTAGATGTGGCGGAGCTGGCCAGCGGCCTCCTGAATGGCGTTAAATACGGGTGAGAACCGGAAGATCTATAAAATCTTTCTTATCTTTTTAATAGGTGAAAGAATAAAATCAATTTATAAATTAAATACAAAACAGAATGGCGCAAAATGTATCACCCAAATAGCCAATAAACCTGGCGACGACCACTTAACCCATATAATATTGTCGACTTAATAGAACACCAGATAAAGTCATTAAATTCCCATAACAAAAAATATAAAACAAATAAAAAATGCAGTGACAAGTTTTCGGGGTCTTAATTGTATAATGTATATATATATTTTTGAGCACAGAATGAATTATTCTGAGACTAACCTTATTCATTAAATTGCTCATAAAATTGTCACAACATTTTGTTGGCTTGTGCATGTAGTAATAATTAATTATTAAGCTTATTGTTGCTTATGTCTTAACAAAGCCACAATAAACTTTTTCTCTTCCGGTTGCCAGCTCGTAATGTGAATTTTGAGATTTGGCAAAAGTTTAATGAAAGTGAAAAGGCAAAAGTGGAAGAGGAAGTGACTTAATACAATGGATTAGAGCTTAGTTTGTTTGATTTAATGTGGAAATTCAGCCTCAATGATTTTGTATTATGATTACTCAAGTTGTTTGGTAATTATTCATGTCTAAGAGGATTTATTAAGTCAGATATTTGTAGGAAATAAACTTTCTTTTATATTATTATATATATATTCCACAGAAATGTTCCCAAATATTTCATATTTTAAAGATTTATTGGATTAACTACCAAAGCAAACTGCATTCACAAAAAAATGCCAACTAACTTAATTTTAAATAAAATAAAAGCCAAACTTTTCGAATTTTACGCTTGTTTGTTTTCCGGAAACGGAAACAGCTACGAACTGCACTTCCGTTACGTTTTAATTACATTTCCCTTATCTGCAGCACCGCCATGTCCTGGCTGGATTGCTTTGTCCTGGGCCAGCACCTGTACGCCCTGAGGGACTACAACCACACGGTGCCCTGGCTGCAGCAGTCGATGCAGCTGCTCGGGGAGCAGACCTATGGCGCGGAATCGGCCTCCCTGGACTTCATGGAGGCGGTGGTGGACTACCATCGGGAGATGGGAGCCCACGAGAGTGCCCTCGGCCTGGTGAACCACCTGCTGGCCATGGAGCCGGAGCAGAGGAGGCACCTCCTGGAGACGCGTCAGCAGTTGGAGGAGTTAATCACGGACGGCGACAAGAACGGGCTGCTCCACCTGACAGCCCGGCGACCGGGGGATTATCACGCCTCCCGGGAGTTCCGCCTGTACGAGCAGGTGTGTCGCGGCGAGCTGAAGCCCCAACCCGCCGCCCAGCGAAATCTCAGGTGTCGCCTGCGGCCAAGTCGCTTGGGATACGCGCCCTTCAAGCTGGAGGAGCTGCACCTGGATCCGCTGGTGGTGCAGCTGCATCAGGTGGTGAGTGCCGAGGATGTGGACTTCCTGCAGCGCACAGCCAGGCCGAGGATTAAGCGTTCCACGGTGTACTCCCTCAATGGCGGCGGCTCCAGCCAGGCCGCAGCCTTTCGCACCAGCCAAGGTGCCTCCTTCAACTATTCCAGGAACGCGGCCACCAAGCTCCTCAGCCGGCAGGTGGGAGACCTCTCAGGCCTGGACATGGAGTATGCCGAGGAACTGCAGGTGGCCAACTACGGCATTGGGGGTCACTACGAGCCGCACTGGGATAGCTTTCCCGAAAATCACGTATACGACGAGGGGGACGACAAGGGAAACCGCATTGCAACGGGTATTTATTATGTGAGTATAATAATTAAAAATATTTATCTAATTATTTACAGTTAATGAAATCCTTTAAGGCCTCATGACACAGGGCACAAGTTATCATTAATTAGAGGCTTCATTAGAACCTTGAA
>JAEIIF010020892.1:0-15943 GCA_018874455.1 Drosophila trapezifrons | reverse complement strand
TTTTCTTTTAAAATTTTTATATGGTGACGATACTATCGCGATTGTTTTCAAACTACCGATAGTGCAAGCTGAATCCAAACCACCGATACTATCGATAGTGCCGTTAGTTTGACACCTCTAGTATTAACATTTAAAGGAGCAGACACACTTAATAAATAGGTATTTAAGCATTAAGAAATTAATAAAACAAGAATTTGAATTTACTTGTGTTTTTATTAGCAAGACTTAGTTAAATTTCAATTGTTTGAATAAATGCAATATATCCTCAACATAGCGCCACCTGGTCACACTGTTGGAAGCGCGCACGTGTGAAGATCCGAAGATTGCTACACGGAAAACGAAACCCCAAAGCCGAAATGGGAGACGCCGTGGAGGCCTTGTTCATCTGCACTGGCAGCGAGGACAACACGACATGCAGCGTCCAGGACCTGCGTACCGGCACCGATCTCATGCGCTATAAGGGCGGCGGTGTTGCCCAACACCACGGCCTGGCCATGATAAGCCTCAGCTATGTGTTCGCCGCCAATTCAGCGAAGCCGCTAATCCACGTCTGGCCCATCAACAAGCAGGAGCAGATGGCCAGCCTGCGCTTCGTGGTGCCGGGCAAGGTCAACGCCATGGCTCTATCGCCCGACGGCTGCTTCCTGGTGGCCGGCATCCAGGAGAACATCTACCTCTGGCACATGAACACCGGACGCATGCTGAACACGCTGTCCAAGCACTACCAGCCGGTCACCTGCCTGCGCTTCACCGACAACGGCGAGCACTTCATCAGCGGCGGCAAGGACGGAGCCGTTCTTGTCTGGGACCTCACATTCGCCGCCGCTCCCCTGGACACGGGCAGCGGACAGGACAGCACTGAGCCGCTGTACAGCTTCAATGACCATGGACTGGCTGTGACGGATCTTTATTCGGGCTTCGGTGGCATCCGCTCCTTCCTGTTCACAGTGTCCCTCGATCGGTGCTGCAACGTCTACGACCTGCTCGGCGGCACCCAGCTCCTGAGCGTGGTCTTTCCCGTGGCGCTGCACAGCGTCATCGTCAACCATATGGAGACGCACGTCTTTGTGGGCTCCGGCGACGGCAAGGTGTTTGTCTTTCACATGGAGAAGACACCGCGCACGAAGGTGGGTGCAACTACGACTGCCTCTCTCTCCACTTAACATTAACATCTTCCCGTTTCACGCAGGAATACCACCCGGAGGAGGATGATCTGCAGGCATTTGTGGGCCACACCGCTGGCAAGGCCATAACCTGCTTGGCCCTGAATATGAGCGCCACATCGCTCGTTTCCGGCGGCGAGGACAACCAGGTGTGCATCTGGGACACGGCCAGTCGGCAGCTGATCAAGAGCTTGCCCCTGAACGGCTCGGTGACGAATCTGCGCATCCGCCTGCTCGCTCCCGGCGTTTTTCTGCCAGAGCACAAGCACCAACAGCCGTTTGCCGACTCTCTGAAGCGGATGATCACGCCGCGGACCAAGGACGATTACATTGAGCTGCTGGTCACGGAGGAGTACTACAAGGGTCGGAAATCGCCCGAGCTGGACTTGACGAAGAGTTGTCCGGGCACAGATGAGGAAATACTACGCCAACTGATAGCGGAGATGTATGTGGGCAAGTTCCAGGACAACGAAGGTGAGGAGGCTGAGGCAGAGGCTGATTCTGAAGCGGAGAATGTGGAGGAAGTAGAGGAATCTGCAGGGGAAGAAGACATGGAAGCCGATACAAATGGAATAGTAGCAGACGACGATGAACACGAGGAGGAGGAGGAAGATGCAGACGAAGAGGAGGAGGAAGATGCAGACGAAAAGGCAGAGGAGGCTGCAGACGAAGAGGTAGCGGATGCAGACGAAGAGGTGGCGGGTGCTACGGCCAGTGGCGTTGATGTCCAGAAACTGCTGGAGGAAAACGCTCGCCTCAAGGAGGAGTCCCAGCGCATGTTCGAGATCATGTTCAAGTACATCTCCAGCAATGCATCGGCGCCGACGGCGACGGCGGGCGACTCCGCGACCAAGACGAAGCGCAAGAAGCCGCGCAAGAACTAGTCCTTAGAGTTGCCTTCAATTACTTTTACTTAGAGATTAGGAATCAATAATACATGATACAAAAAAAACGAAACAATGCACGGGGATTTGGGTGCTCAAAAAACAAACAAATAACTGGTGGCCCTAGGTGGCCCTAGATGGCCGGGGTGGCTACTTGGAAGCTTCGTTCTCGGTGCCCGACTGGCCATCCATGTTGTCATCCTCCGGCTGCGGCGCATTGTCCTTTTCCTCGGCCAGGAGGCGACGGATTTCCCTATTGGAGTTTAGCAACTCCCGCAGCTGCGACATAATGTCGTCCGTCCGTTGCTCCACGGCGTCCAGGGCGCAGCTGAGCGCGTCCAGACTCTGGTTGACATCCTCCATCTCTGCAGGGGGGCAGTGCGAATAAGGTATTATAAGGCAATCGCAGCGAGCGTTGCTGTCGAAACGAAATCTGAACTCACCCTGCAGATCGGCCTCCTGGACGTTGGCGCTGCCAGAGTCGCCGGACGTGGTGGGATCGTGGTTGTTCTTCGGTGACATATTACCTGAACTGTCTGCCGTCGCCACTTGTGCTTTGTGATTGTTTTTTTCCAGTTCAGCTGTTTTTATTATTTTTTTAATTGTAAACTCCTATTGTCACGGGACAGCTAGAGGTGGGACAATCGGCAACGATGAATCACAACTCAACCGATAGTTCATAAAGACAACGGGGGAAAAGGGCGTGTTTTTCATTATCTTTACATATATTAAGTAATTTTCACGCTTTTCCAGGGGAAAAATTAATTTATATTATTTTATCTATTTAAAATTAAGTCATATTTTGGTATTTTTTCTTTGAGATTCCTTGACATATTTTTAGGGCCCAGCTTTGGTCCCTCTACTGACATAACATAACAACAACAAAAACAATTGGCATATTAATTCGATATAATGAACAAATGCCTTAAGTACCAGCCCCGTCGCCGGATACTGTTTAGCCAAGTGAGTTCCCGCCTCAAGGAAATATCTGGAGAATTTAATTGAAACATTCTACTTGGATCCAAGCAGCTGTCGCGCTGCTATGCCGTCGTGCAGCCGCCACCCGCGGGGCCAGATAAGGTCGCTGCCAACGCCACCGTCGTCGGCCTGGCTCACAAGCCCGATCCGCAGGCCGTGAAGTGTGACTACATTGGGCCACCGGATGCCCAGTCCAACCTGCGTCCGTATGTGCGCCACTATGACGAGAACGAGACGCCGCTAGCGCAGAGTCTGCGGCTCAAGCGCACCGAGGTGGAGGCCTGGAACGTGGACTTCTGGACGCGGCACAACAAGCGCTTCTATGAGGTGAGAAGGACATACATCTCGTCACCTTGCTCGTTCTAATGCCGTCTCTTTCTCTTTCGCTGCCCGCAGGAGAAGGACGACTTTATGCGCCTGCACAAGGAGAGCGGCACCGACGAGGTTTCCGCGGATCAGTTGAGCGAGTTCTACAAGTCCTTCCTGGACAAGAACTGGCGCATCCACATGATGTACAACCTATCGTGGTACCTAAAGAACTTCGACATCCTCACCCTGGCCGCCGGGGTGCAGCTGCAGCGCCTCGTGTCGCGTGCCAAGCCTCGATCATAGCCCATAGTCACCATTGTCTAATTGTTATTATAGTTTTGTTGCATCTTGTGTAACTTGAAAGCGTACAGAGCTTGTGTAAGCTCGTTTAAATTACAGTCTAGAACATAAAGAAGTGTACTATCCTTGAGTTATTGGAAGTGAGGAGGAAGAGGTCTTTGAGGAATGATTCAATTCCATAGTTGGGTTCTTGAATTGTAGATCGAAGACAGATAAATTATTCAAGTTTGTAAGTTTTGTTTTTGTCATCCCAAACAAGGCATAACATTGTACGTACATTCTGCGTTGTTACGTTAACATCGATATCGATAGGTAACTCATGTCAGTGTAAATAGGCTATTAATTGTACGGTGCGTATGATTTGTTATAGCAATCTCCAGAGTTCGGTTCGTAGCGCCTGGGGTATTCCTTCTCCCTAACAACTCCCAGTCTTGCCTTTCTTCGTTTTCATGCAAATCGAACGAAGAAGATCCCCCCCCTTGAAATCCATAAATAAAATAAAACAAGATCGCCTCTAAAATGGTGGCATAAAAGTTTACTTAACACTTAATGGGGGATGAAAAATACAAGTTGCTTGGAGTTAGTTGTTATGCTTAAACGTACATAATTGCAAAACTAGTTAAATGATAATATAAAATAAAAATATGCATATATCTTTCAGAGTATATATATATATATATACATATATATATATATTGAAAGCAGGGGTTGTACACTTTTCAAATACTGCCACACCGCTTGAGAAGCAATGCTAGCTAGCTTCCTCGTGTCTCAGAGGAAAGTAATGAAAAAAAAAATAAAAAATAACTATAATTATGATAATGATATTAATAATAATAATAATAATAATAATAATAGTAATGGTAAACAGAGAGGGGAAGGCACACACGCATAAAGTCAAGTTTTGGGTTGGCCAACGGTCGGTCTGCTTAGCTCACAATTATTTCAGAAATGGATGTGATGGGAGTGGAGATGGTGCTAAAAAATAGGGTTAGAAATACATTACAGGGGCGCGCGGCGGTCATGTCCTAGCATTAACATTTATGTATATTCTCTTTCTATATATTTATATATATATATATATATGTATATGGGGGAAACGATGGCAATCGTTCAATTGAAACTATGACTCTGACTCTGACTCCACTCCTGCCACGAGCGATATATGGGGGATACAAATTAGCTACAGTGGGCACATATATCGATATATATCATCATCGATATACATAACTTACAAGGGTCCATGCTCTCGCATATCTCGCATATATCTCTGTATATATATGTACACGGTCTCTACAACATACTGCTTAGCGCGAATCTACCTATTTGATCAGATTATAACAATTCCTGTGTTCACTGGGCCTCCAGCTACAAAGCGAGCTACGCTTTTCCCGGTCTCCAGTCTCTCTCTCGTCCCCTTAGTTCATCCACTTGCGACAGTTGGGTGCCCCGCAGGCGCACGGTATCTTGTGCGATTCATCCTCGATGTCGAACTTGTAATCATACGAAAGCTGCAAAGGGAGAGACAGAGGCGTTAGCAGGCCACACCCACTCGTACTTGGAGTTCACAAAACTAACCTCCTCGCCGCGATAGATCTTCCGCTTGGCGAATATAATGATACGCACATCGCGATCAACCTCCACGATCTCCGTCACACAGTTGGGATTGCACGAATGGTTGATGTAGCGGGCCAAGCCGCCGCTCAAGGTGGCGTCCACCACGCGATCCTCGTCCAGTCGGAACATGTAGATGCCGCGATTCTGTAGGGTCAAAGCAGTGATAAGTCTAAGAGGGTTTTTTTCAGGGGAATCATTCACTCATTACCTTGGACTCGTATTGCTTTTCGCGTATCTCGGACACCTCGGTGCGAATGACCTCGCCAATGTACTCGATTATCATGGTGTGCTTCTCAATGTCCCGGGCGGCATACAGGCCCAGCCCCTGGATCTTGGACCTAAACGGGGGGTAGATAAGTTAGAGGTGAGTTCCGGAACTGGCAGAGATAGGGACTTAGGGGACCTCACCTGGCCAGGTACACGTTGTTGCGCCACTCCTGCTTCATCTTTTTGTACTGTGAACTCTTCGAGTGGACAAACTGCTTGCTGTACGGGCAGGCCACCTCGCCGGCAATAGCCGCCGAATTGGCCATTCGCTGGGTGCTGCAGCTGCCGGCCGTACGCTGCGTGTGCGGCTTCCGCCACACGAGCAGCTGACGCTGCTTGGGCTCCGTGCGCGCCGCTCCAGATGGATTGATCGCCAGCGGGAACTCTAGCAGCGGATTGCGGCCGTACTTGAAGCGATAGTCGGTGAGCGTCTCGATGCCCGGCAGGCTCTCCAGTATCCGGACAATGGTGGGCTCCGTCAGGCCGAACAGATCCTCGCCGCTGATGTGCTGCGGAAAGAGCTGCAGCCACTTGTGGACCTTGCGCAGGCGAGTGATCGGCTGCAGGATCTGCTGCCACACCGCCGACGGTGAGCTGTCGCGGAACTCACGCTCTGGCTCCTTCTCGCCGGCGTCCTGCACCACGATGCGGAACTCGGGCTTGCAACCGGCCTCGGCGATGCTGCAAATGTAGCGACACCGGCGGTTCGGTCGTCGCACGCACCAGTAGTAGCGACTCTGTGGAAGGAAACGGATGCACTTAGCAGGGATTCTCACAAGCTTGGGAAGCAGCGGCGTCTACTCACCACCTTGTAGCCAATGGGATAGATGTAGTGGGGCGTGTGGAAGGCCTCCAGCTGGTGGGGCAGCAGCTGGCCCACGTTGAGGAACGTCATGTTGCCCACGCGCAGCAGATTGCTCAGCTCCGAGTAGTGCATGACGGTGGCCACCTGACGGTTCTCGTCGCGATCCACAAACACGCGTCGGTGGACGACCAGCGAACTGAGTTCGTTCTCCGTTCCCGCCACTCCGCTGCCGCCACCGGGAGCCGTGGCACCGGATCCAGAGCCGCCGCCCAGGCCGGAGTGGGCATGACCATGGGCGCTGCAGTGGACGGACTTGTTCTTGTAGAAGACACACTCCTCGCGTATGGCGCAGGGCAGGTGGTACAAGCTATTGCAGCGCGACTTGAAGCACTTGATGGTGGCGCCCAGCTGGTGGCAGGCGCTGCACGCCTGGTTCAATCCCGACTGCAGTGCAGTCTGGAAGTTCATCAGGGCCCCGGACACCGTCTCGTAGACGCCGTTGCTCCACAGAGCGCAATTGAGATGAACCTGCAGGGGGGGCGGGAGAGGGAATAGAAGAGCATGAGAAAAGACTGTAAAGCAGGGGTGCCCAAATGCACTTTATGGGAGAGCAAATCGCCAATAAACATTACAGTTGGAAAAGTATCGAAGTTTTCGATGTTTTAGTATGGCAACATCGATTTTACTCGATTAACATCGATGTTTTTCCAGCTCTAATACACATACATAAATAAAAACACCAATACATAGACGCAAACGTTTTTTTTCTTCAACTTTCTACACTGAAAAAATATGACTGAATAATAAATAAACAAAACAAAAAAAAATATTTTTGTTAGATTATAATTTGGCAAAGCAAACAACACACACAAAAAAAAACTTTACAAAAATATATAGAAAATTTGTCTTGCAACTCGAAAATTTAGCTGTCAACGAAGAGTACGACTGATTTCTTGCGATGTAGATCGTTCTGCAATCCAACAACAATTTACATTCGGACTAGCGAGTTTACGGTAAAGTCTATGAAAGTGTTGCTGCTCAGTTCAGCGAAGACGCGGAGAATCAAGAGAATACAAAAAATTGTTCTTGTAATCTGCTTTGTCAATGGAATGAAGCAGTGCATGTATATGGCGATTGCTCTTCCTACAGCATATGTGTGAGTGACAAATAGTCGATCTATGGTTAGAGATGCGAACCAAAAATAAGTAACGGCTTCTGTTATATGGCTTACAAATAGCTATGCAAATAAAAATAGCTATTTAATTCTAAAAAAGGCTAGATGTGGCCACAAAATTACAATTGGACTGCACTAGATTTTACTGTTATTCCTTGAGCCTATTGTGCGTGTGAGCAGAGAGTGGGCAGGACGTTGACAGCGAAAAATCCTATTCCCGCGAGATATTTACTGTTGTAAAGAGCGGAGGAAGCCCCAGCACACTCACCCATTTGTCCACATCGAAGTTGAGCAGTCGCGAGGGCCCGTCCGCCTTGCCATCGCCCCGCTGGTTGCAGAATACACACTGCCTGGTGTCCTCCAGGTGCAGCTGCTGTCCGCTAGCCTCCGTCTCCCACACTGTGTTGTTGGCCGCTCCGCCAACGCCTCCAGATGCCGTACCCGTTCCCGCTGCCCCGTCAAACTCCAGCTTGATGGACGCCGTGGCGTCGGCCGGGGCAAAGCAGTCGGCGCTGAAGCACTTGACGATGCACTTGCGCTGTGCAGGCAGGTTGGTGGTGGCTGTGGGTGTGCCCGGCATTCCCTGCTTCAGGTCCGACTCGTCCTCGGGCTCCTGTTTGACAACAGTTTCCGCCACAGCCGCTAGGCCGCCGCCGCTGCTGCTGCTGCTGGGGGAGTCCAGCGAGGAGGAGTTGTTGGCCGAGCTGGGGCCACTGCCACCCGCCGGCTGAAGCAGCAGGCTGGCCGCCTCCGCCGCCTGGCCCTCCTTGCCGCCGCTCCACTTGAACGTGGCGAAGCAGGAGCGATCGCAGAAGTAGGCGAAGGGCGGTGGCGTCGACTTGCGCGGCAGCACCGCCATCAGCTGGGCCAGCCGCGGCAGCTGCTCTTCCAGCGGCGGAACACTGTGCCGCGGCACTCGCAGCCCGGTGGCATGGACCACATTGCCGCAGCTGCGGCAGAGCTTGCGGCGTCCGTTAAGGATCTTGCGCAGGTGGCCATTGCTGACGCTTAGCGGTCGCTTGAAGTCATCCTTGTGCTTCTCGTCCGGCTCCTGGCCCTGCTCCATGGCTGCATCGTCGCCCAGCTTGTCGCCGCCGCCGCCGGCCCCCATCTTGTCCTCGATGATCTTGCAGGTGAGGGCGGGCGTCAGGTGCAACAGATTGGCCAGATCCCGCAGCACGCCGGCTATGTTCTCCGTAGACGAGGCGGGCAGAGCGAGTATCACGTTCTGGTTCTTCTGCTGGTAGTTGTTATTGTTGTTGTTGTTGTTGCTATTGCCCAGAGATCCCATGGCCATGCCCATGCCCAGCTCCAGTTGCTGGGTCTTGCGCAGCTCCTCGCTGCAGGAGCGCAACAGCGGCGACACGGGCACACGCATGGTGAGCGGATCCTCGGGCAGGGCCACCGGCGACATGCGTCCATGACAGCGGCTGTTCCCATTGAGGATTATCAGGCCCGGATAGCGGGTGAGACGGGGCAGGGCTGCCCAGGCCGCCACAGCCTCGCTCTCCACCAGCTCGATGGTCTCCAGGTTGCAGTCCCTCACCGCGCCAATGTGACGCTGCAGCCGCTCGCGCTGATTGCGCTCGATGTGCGTGGAGAACTCCTGGTCATAGAAATCGTTCTGTATGCTGGACATCGGCAGCGTCTTCTCCACCTCCGCGCACACCGATGGCGAGGGCGATCGGGTGGCCGCAGATCCACCCACCAAGCTCCCGCTTCCGCCGAAGCGTTCGCTGTCGTACAGCGAGGGTATCCCGGGCAGACACACGCGACCGAAGCGGCCCAGGAAGGCCCCGTCACAGTCCTCCAGGCCCTCCAAATGGCGGCCCAGCGGCCAGGCCCGGTTGCTGAGGGATGCGCTCTTAAGTTTGCCACCGCCAGCCGCCGCAGCCGCCGCCGCCGACGAGGATGATGATGAGCCGCCGCCGCCGCCGCCGCCGGCCGATGCGGCCCCTGAGTTGGCACCACCGCTGCTGGCGGAGGGCGAGCCGCCAGCACTTGCGGCCGCCTCGTTGCTGCCGACCAAAAAATGAAAGTTACGGTTCAGGTGCGGCTCCAGAACCTGCAGCGGCTGCATCTGGCGGATGTGCGTCAGCAGCTTCTCGGTAAATGCATCGTGATCCTCCTCGACCTTGGAGAACTTGCGTACACGCTTCTTGAGCATCGGCGAGGCGCCCGCTCCTGCTCCTGGCCCGCCACCGATCGTGACACCGCCCGTGATCACATGACCCGTGCCGGCAGCTCCGCCCTGGATGTACTGCGTTCCGGCCAGCTGAACCATGGCGCCGGCCGGCAATGTGCCCGTTAGGTCCTTGAGAGCTCCGGCCGCCTGGCCGGCATTCAAGTTCGTGCGTCGCGGCTTCTGCACTTCCCGTTTGCGTCGCTTCCGTTGATCCCCCGCCTTGGGCTCCATGGTGGGCACGGGATGGGGCACGGCACCCGTTCCGGGTATCGGAATGGGAACCGAAACCGTGCCGGGCTGCTGGTGTTGGTTCTGGTGCTGATGCTGCTGGAGATGGATCTGCTGCTGCTGATGCTGCGGATGCTGGGGATGCTGCTGATGCTGCTGGGGATGCACGGCGACCTGGAGCTGGTGCTGCTGGACTTGCAGCTGCATTTGGGCGGGTATTTGTCCGGTTATGTGTCCCTGGATCTGTCCTGGCATCTGCCCGGCCAGCTGTCCCTGCATGGCCGCCTGCATCTGGGCCTGCATCTGCACCTGGCCCTGGCTCTGCATGGGCTGTAGCTGCAGCTGCTCACCGGGTCCTCCTCCGGACTTCTTTACGTAGCTGGCAATGGTGGAGACCAGTTGTACCTTTTCCGTGCCGGAAGTGGGTTGAGTGGCCGGCAGGGAGGAGCTCAGCGGCAGCTCCATCTGTTGCTGGGGCGGCTGAAGCTGGAGCTGCTTCTCGTCGAGCTGCGGATGCATGGGCAGCTTACGTTTCTGGGCTTCGCCGGGCTTGAAGGGTATCTTGGTGGCTGCCAGACCCCCCGCCGTCTCCAGATGATTACTGTTGGTCCAGGCAGCCGTTACAAGCGCACCTCCTGCCGCCGCCATAATGGCGCCGGCTCCTCCTGCCTGTTCCGGATGCGGCAGCTGGTCGGCCTGCTCGGGCAGCGACTCCTCGCCCTGATCCATGGGCAGCGAGGACATGGCCACTGCCTTGGGCTTCATTTGCAGCTCCTTGGTGGCCGGCTGCTTGGTGGATATGGAGATGGTAACATTGGACACGGGCGCCGTGGCCAGCTCGTAGGGCGGCGGTGCCAGCAGCTCTGTGGGCTTGCTGGTGTTATCTGTGACCAGCTTGTTGGTGGTCACGGGTCCGGAGATAAAGGACGTCTCTTTGGACACAATCTGGACGGTCTGCTTGACCTGGTGAGGCGGCGGCGGTGGAGGTGGCTGCAGCTGCACCTGCAACTGCTGCACCTGCTGCTGTTGTTGCTGCTGCTGCTGCTGCGGAGGCGCTGGTGGCTGCGTCTGTTGCTGAGCCTGTGGTGGTGGCCCCTGGCTTTGGTTCTGCATGGTGGCAACCACCACCGACTGCTCGCTCTTCTGCTCCAGCTTAGGTTCGCTTCCGCTTCCGCTTCCACTTGCACTGGCAATTACAACGGCCGAGACGGCGGTTCCAACGACCGAGGAGGCGGTGACCACCTGTTGGCCAACTCCACTGCCACCGCTGCTGGCCACCGTGGTGGTGGGCGTGGCCACAGACCCACCGCCACTGCTACTACTCGCTGGCGTGGCTGCTGGCACTGGCGGTATGACCGGACGGGCCAGTTGAGCCTCAAGACTGCTGACCATGCCCATGCTGGGCGCCCGCACATTGATCACCTTGCGGGCGGACAGGGGAGCCGTCGAGGAGGAGGCGCCGGCCACGTGGGCGGACGTGATGCTGATCTGATTGAGACTGTGGCTGCTGCTGCTGTTCTGCAGCAGCTGCTTGAGCAGGGCATTATTCGAGTCCTCCGCCCCCGTTCGCTGGTTGCTATTCACGGTTGTGGGCGTGGCACTGGCTGTGGCCGGAGGATTGGCTGTGCCGGTATTAACCACCGCAGTTGGAGCTGTCGCTGGAGCAGGGAGAGACTGATTCTGATTCAGAATCTGCGACTGATTGATGGGCGTCAGGCGTTGCTTTTCCGGCGTGCCCATCTCCTCGCTGCGCTCCTGCTCGCTGGGCGTGGCACTCCCACTGGCATTCGTTGCCTCCTTCAGTGTCGCCTCCTGCTTGACCAGCAGCTGCTTGGTCACCTTCGGTTCGCCGACAATCTCCTCCAGCTTGGCACCGCCCTCAGTGGCCAGGCTAACGCTGAGCTTGCTGGCGGCGGCATTGTTGGCCAGCGTGGCCAGCTTCAGCTGCATGGGCGCACCAAGAGCAGTAGCTCCCACGCTGGTCGAAGATCCAGCCTTGTCCGCCTGCCCACTGACATCCTGGACGAGGGCATGGTGCATCTGCAGCGCCGACTGGCTGGCCATCGTGGTGGTGGTGGTGATCATCTTGGGCTTCTGCTGTGCCATCGTCGTCTTGGAGAGCACCAGGGATATGTTCTTGTTCTGAATGGAGAGAATGGGTCGCGAGCCCATGCCCGGACTATTGATGCAGATGGTGCCTGCCGAGACGGAGACTGTGGAGGTGGCTCCCAGGTCTGAGGAGCTTGTCATGGTCACCGTCACGGGTGTGCCGCCGGCATTCGCTTGGCCCTGAGCCACCTGTACCTGCTGTGCCTGCTGCTGCTGCTGCTGCTTGAAGATGTTGAAGCTGGGCGGGCAGTTGAGGCTGTTCTTGTCCAGCGGCTTGATCACCACGCTATTGATGTTGGCGAACTCCTCCGTCTCCTGGGACTTGCTCTTGTTGAGGATCTTCTGGATGTTCTCGCTGTACGCGGTTATCTTGCGTGGGGCAGCGCCATCATCCTCCGATCCCGAGGCTCCTGCCACCCCCGCGGACGCCTCCTGGACCATGGCGTACGTCTGGCTGGGATTGGTGGTGGTGATGGTCACTATGCTGCCGGTGGCTGGGGCCAGGCCCCCGCCGCTGCTCACCTGCAGCTGGTGCGTCTGCTGCTGCTGGTGCTGATGCGTCTGCTGATGCTGCTGCAGCTGCAGCGGCAGCGACATCTTCTTGTTCACCACCTTGGCGGCCACGATCTTGGTGGTTGCGGGCTTGATTTGCAGCCCCGAGAAGGAGACAATGGTGCCGCCAGAGTTCTTGGGCACCCGCTTGATCAGCTTGGTGAAGTTGTGGTGCTGATGCTGATGGACATGCGGATGGCCCGGCTGGCCGCCACCCAACGACGAAGCGGCACTTACCACGGTCGTCACCTGGCCGCCCGACTGCAGCAGCTGCTTGTTCTCGACGATCGTTGCTCCGCCGGCGGTGGCCGCACCGCTGGCACTCATCAGGGGCTTGAGCAGCGGCACCGATATGGTCTTGTTGCCAATGGACACCTTGGCCGTGGTCTGTGTCACCTCCGAGAGCTTCTTGGCATTGACCACCAGCTGGGTGGTCTTCATCTTATTGTGCAGGTTCACCCGGTTAAGTAGCGTCGTGGTGGGCTGCCCCGTCTGGCTGCCCGTGACCGTCGTATTGAATATATTGTAGTTGCTCTGGCCGGGCTTCTGGGTGAGAATGGTGGTGGTGGTGGAGGTGCCGCCAATGCCTCCGGTTCCGCCACCTGTGGCGCCATTGTTGGCATTAAGTATGATGGTGGAGGTGGCTCCCGTGGAGGCATTACTGACAGCGGGGGCTGTGGCCACGGTCACCGCGTTGTCCCCGCTGGCGGCTGGCATTACCACAAAGTCGAGATCCTCCACCTTGACGGGATTCTCCGTATGATCCTGGCCCGGGCCACTGGGCTCAATGGAGATGATGGAGGCGGTGGATGAGGAGGAGGAGGAGGACGAGGAGGCGGCCTCCTTTTTGGTAAAGCTGGCGAAGGCTGCACGGGGCGAGATTCAGAGGTGGTTAGTGTGGTGTTAACATTGGCTGCTGGTTAAGGGGGGCAACTCACTCTGCTTGTCGGAGTCCTCCGTCTTGATTGCACTCATCTCGGCGGCCGTGCCGAAATTGCACACAATTATCTGCTGCTGGTCGCGGGCGTCCCAGGTGCCATCATCCTGGCCGCCTGTGGCCTGCGCGTCCTGGGAATCGAGCGATACTTTGGCCTGGGCCTGCACCTGGACCTGCTGGCCAGCACGCTGGTAGAGGAGCTGCTGCGAGGGCGGCGGGGCCACCGCTTTGGCGGGCAAACTGGGCGCTGGACTGGGCGTTCCGAGAAGCAGCTCTGTCTTGGCCTTCTTGCGCGTCGGATCCTCCGCCGGATCGTCGGCGCCGCCGCCGCGCTTTTGGATGCTGACCGCAGTGAAGGCGGCCACCGCCGCAGAGGCCACACGTTCGGGTTTCGCCTTTTCGGCGGCACCAAGCGATGTTGTCACCTTCGATATATTCATAACAAACAGACAAGTGGGAACGCTGGACGCTGGAAGCGATGCGTTACGTGGGACGGGGCGGACGAACGTCCCACTATGGGACTACGAACACGGCGAATTTTAGGTTTAAGTAGCGAAAACATGCACGATTTGGTCAAAAAAATTTATTTTCGTGTATTGTATGCAGTAGGTAGTAGAGCTGAAAAAACATCGATGACACTATCGATAATCTCACATATCGATTGTTTGACTCTGGCTGGACCATCGATGGTTTCTCAAGTATCGCGATGATTAGAACCTATTTTCAAATAAAAAATGGTTAGATAACCATAAATAGTTGGCTTGGAACAAATACCATATACATAGGTAAATTTCCAATAATTCTGGTCATTGAAAGAGCTGCAGAAAAGCCTACATATAATATAAACAGTTTTTAGTTTTTATTTTTTATTTATATATTGGAATTTATTTTCTATGTACTACCTAAAATAACTTGGAGTCTATAAAATTTAAAGTTTCAAAATTAATAAACTTTTAAACAATATATCCCGATACAAAAGTTAAAACTGATATATTTAAAAATGTTTGTTCTAGATTCATCTGACAATAAAATGTACATTTATAAAAAAAAAATAAAAAGATTAATATGATAATACAACATTTTACAAAACTAATAATTTGTTAAAATTTAATTAAACTAAACTATTCGAGCGGTATAGCTTGAGAATCGCATTCTGTGATTCCAAATAATTTTATATGCCAAGATTTAATACATTCGAAACACCGATAACTTTCTAGCGTTAATCCGATTGTTGCAGTTCAAATTGATTTAACGGTCACACTGCTAATTTATCAGCGCTGGCAACCCTGCCTCTTGTTGATGCAACACATTTTTAGGTTTCCATTTAAGAATTATTAGGAATTCTAAGTGAAAACCCGCGATGTTGGCCCTGAAAACTGTCACACAGCTTTTCAAGCAAACTCTGGCAAGTATGTAATGTCCTTGCTGCCCTCCATAAAGAATAATTTTTATATTTTTTTTTTCTTATAGCAGGCAACTTTGCTATGGTCAATGCGGCCGGCCTTAAATACTTCGCTCCGCCCATCAAATACAAGAGTAAGTGAGCTACATATTTGACAGAAACAGGCAGTAATAATCCCACACCCACAGATGTGGAGCAGCCGGAGCGGCCCAAGCTGAGGATCATGGAGCGCCAGCCGCAACTGCCGCCGAACATTCGTCCACCCAAGATGCAGAAGCGATTGCGTTACATGCGCGGTCCGGAATCGGTGCACAACACCCTGCTCCACAAGCAGTACGCAATCGTGGCCACGGGCGGCGGCCGCCTCCGTTGGGGCCACTACGAGATGATGCGTCTGACGATCGGCCGGAAGATGAATGTAAGCACGATGTTTGCCACCTGGCGCGTACCCGCGCCCTGGCAGCCAATCACCAAGAAGGGACAGGGCCAGCGCATGGGCGGTGGCAAAGGCGCCATCGATCACTACGTGACGCCCATCAAGGCGGGACGGGTTATTGTCGAGATCGCCGGCAAGTGCGAGTTTGTTGAGGTCAAGAACTTCCTGCAGCAAGTGGCCAACCAGCTGCCGTTCCAGGCCACCGTCGTTTCCCAGGAGATGCTCGACGAGCAGCAGGCGGCCGAGGAGGAGCATGCGCGCACGAACGAGAACCCCTTTACCATGAAGTATGTGATCCAGAACAACCTCAACGGCTGCCACCGGTGGCTTTCGCCCGTGGATCACAAGTGGTTTGGCAAGCACCTGTAGATGTTAAGTATATGTCTCTCCCCTATCTTAACTGATAAATAAAGAAAACATTGTTAAATTGTTAAACAGAAAACTAATTCTGACCTTCGTATAACCTGTTGTTGCTGCATTGCTTGTACATTGCGAGTAAAACGTGGAAGAGGGAGAGAGAGATAGCTTTTCCGGTTTAAAAATAGCTAGATCTAGCAATAAAATAGCTTAAATGGCAATATTTTCCCAGCCTTAAAT
>JAEIIF010020881.1:0-18911 GCA_018874455.1 Drosophila trapezifrons | reverse complement strand
TTTTAATTTTCGCTTGTGCCTCTCTCTCTCTACAAATAATCTACTTTAAATTAAAGCAAATACATTTAATAAATTATATTCTACATTATTTTTAAAAGTTTTCATAACCAAAATCTCCCACCTGCCTTTGCCTGATTAACTTAAAAAATTAAATGGAAATCAAAAGAATCTTTTACGAGTTTTTACTTAGCAACCCATTCACGCTAATCTTTGTTTTTTTGTATCTTTTAACTATTAACCCCGTTCGACCTGCAATTTGGCCTGGCTGGATCAACTTTGACCCTGCTCAAAACACTTTATAGTTCAAAGAATTGGTCACACACACACACACACTGACACACTAACACCTTGGCCGGCCGATCAACAGGTGGCCGGGGTTTGGGAATTTATGAAACTTTTTAATTAGGCCCCGTCTAGAGGGCGACTAATGAATTGACTCGAAGCGCACTGCCCATAAATTTTAATTATGCCCCAAGCAGCCGAGATAGAAAATATCTTGGAGTGGCTGGGCATGGAATGGGTTCTCTTTTTCGGTTAGAAGGACCGCCGGAGAGAGCCACGGAATTAAATATTCAAAGTAGCCATGGGTCCGGGGGACTCTCGCGACTCGTAAATAAGCAAGGCCCCGGGTGGAGATCATCGGTGATACCGACAAGTATTGACTGCGATGTGCGATGCGGACCAATGACCTTCTTTCTTCCCCGCTCCAATCAAGCGTGTCCTGTCCCATGTTCCCTGCTTTTTTTTTCTTCTTCCAGAGCCTCGCCTCTAATCTGCCACGCAGACACTTGTCCTAGCCGAAGTGTCGAAGGTGTCAAATTACTGCGACTTGGCTTGGTTTTCCCCACTCTTTTCATTTTTCCAACTTATCAGCGTTGTGTGTATGAGCTCTGGGATTGGATTTGAGTTGGCGACGACACCGAACTCTCTTCGCGGCGTGAGAATTATTTAGGGGCCTCGAAAGATGCCGGGGCTGAGAATCTTTAAAGAAATATTCAAATAAATTAAGATAGGGTTCTGAATTAATAGTCATAGCTTTGTTTATAAATTCTGCATAGCTTTGTAAGTTTTGATTAAGAAATTTAATTATTTTCCTAATTTTTCTGAGTTTTTTCTCTGAATATAAGTATATTCCCTTGCCTCCTTATCAACCTGTTCTCCCTTCGCCATTTCTCACATAATTCCATTTTATTACGAAACGTAAATCAAACAATTTGTCCTAAATAAGTCACGTCTGCATATTTGAGTTCTGGGTCTCCTTGCTCGCTTAGCCTGCATCTCGGGGATTTCCATTGTTTAAGCCCTTTTCCATGGTCTTTTGCCATCTTTTATTTATGAACTCTGAATCGCCAGAGCTCCTTGCTGATCCTTTTTGGGTCTGATGGCACGTTCTTTCCCCTTTGTCCATTTGTTGGTTTGTTTGTTTGCTGGACTTTGGCTTTCGTTATCGGGCGTGTTGCATCTTGGGCGCTTGTTGCTTTTAACCAATTGCCTGGCACTTGGCGGCGGACATTTTAACAGGCCATAAATCTGATCGAAAAGCCTGAGCCCAGAGACTAGCGGAGCTGTCAGAGTCAGCTGGGCACTTAGCCAGTTTGATGACTCAAGCCGATGCCGTTGCTGATGCTGATCCATCCATCCATCCATCGAGATCCCTGCATCGATTTGGGAAGGAAACAAATCAAATTTTCTTTAGAGTTCTACTTTGGATTTAAGTTTCTTAAAATTAATATTACTTGACCGGTTTGAAGTCAGTTAAAAACTCCTTTAAATTCTAATCAAGTCTTTAAATATCATTTAATTTGTTTTAGTTTCCATACTTGAAGTTACTGAAAATTGTAGTTTTTTAATACCAATTTCTTACGATTCCCCATGGGCTACTCTCATCGGGGATTTTTGCCGTCTTCTTGGCTCCGCTGGGCCATACAAATCATCCCACCCTAATGCAGATTCATATATATTCATTATGCTGTCAGATTCTGCGGCGCTTCGTTTGGGATTGCGATTCGCTGGGCTTTTCGGTTAGGATTTTTCATATTTTGCGCGTGCGCAGCGACGGCGGCGTTCATAAATTTTTCACACCCCATGATTATCGTGCAGATTGGCCATCGTCTGCCGGCCACTTGGGAGAGCCAGAGCCAGACCCGGGCCGGGCCGGGCAATTTAATAAATACTTAAACAATTTCCAGAGCCAGCTCAAGATTGTTGCGTGAACTGGAGTTCAAGTGAACCCGGGAATATTCGGCTTTGAACCTGTTCTTCCGAGTCCCGGCAATATTAATGCTTATGAATAAATTCCTGGCTCCATTCCCCGCGTGTTTTGCGATAAGCCAAACGGAATTACTAACCTCTTCTCTCTCTCGGTCGGTCGGTCCGAGTAGCGCCGTTTGGGTTTCAATTTCTGTTTGGTTTTCGGGTTGCGGCTTGGGGTTTCTTCATTTGCTTTATCGGAGTCGCGCTTGGCAGCCCTCGCAGGCATTTATCAGCAGTTCTCCATCCCCACTTCGATACTTAAATGGATTTCGGTTCAAAGTTTCTCCCGGGCTGCGCTGTGTGGGGGTCCCAATTGATTTCCAATTTCGGCGGAACTTCTTATCAGTTTTTATTTTTTACTTTTTTCATTTTTGCTGTAACACTTTCTGGGGTCAAGTGCAGTCATAAAATAATTGGTTCTAAAATTTTAATGTAAAACTTGATATAAAGTAGAGAGAAACCCTAATAAAACCATGAATGCAAAGCGGAAAAATTTTAAATTAAAGTATAATTATCAATTGTATAGTGTCTACAAAGAGAACAGTAGTTAAGTATATATTAATAATAATAACAATATTGCATAATATATAAAAATTGTATTTCATTTGATGTATATCTGAGTTTTAATTATATATAACATTTAATTATATAAAAATAATATTTAGTATATCAATAGCTGACAAACTCTGTTTATTTATTTTATTAGGTGTCTTTTAAGTTCTAATATGCATGAACTATCCACGTCATTACTAAAAACCATTAATGGCAATGGTCGGCTAATCGGTTGATTTGCATTATTCACCAATTGTCCATTTTCATTATAGTTTTGATGAGCTAAAGCAAAGCCAATTGGTCGTGTAGAAGAAGGCCCATATAGTACAATCAATTGCCACTCGATGCGCCTTCGTCCAGTGCCATCACGCCGCAAAAACTCTCGCATTTCACGCTCCTGCCTGGTCCATCCTGAATTGGTATTTAATCTCGCAGTTTGTGGTGAATAATTGAATTGAACATCTGAAGGTCCACCCAAGCATCCTGCCAATAAGTGTCCATTGTGATCGGTAGGTAGTTTATCACAATAATCCCTAAGATAACTTTGTACAGACAGTGGAATGGGTTCTCGGCCACCAGTTCGAACATTCGAGGGTCTAAGTGTTGCATTTAAAAAGAGTGGTAAAATAAATCCCTGCCCATCGGCTGAGTTCATATTGCGAACGATTATTGTATTAAACACAGAGTTTTGACTGTCTAATCGCACATATTCCAGATTATTTTGATTTAGAGATTCAGCAAGGAGAACAATAATAGCTGCTATAAAGGTTGCATACGAGTCAGGAAAATCGTTTATACTACGTTTAACTAAATTTGAAAAACAATAACCGTCGCTGTCGTTTACAAGAAATTTCTCAAAAACGCTAACATCAATACTCCGTCCAGGTGTATCATTAGGGGAGTGTTCTGATGGATGTTTGTGATTATACCATGTTTTATAACTAAAACTGTTTGCAAACTGTTTAAAATTAAGAGCATGTGCTGAAAAAATTGTTTGTTAATTTTGTATTTCAAAATTTCACACAATTACTTAACACATACCAAAATGAATAGCCGCGGCAAAAAAAAAGATCCTTATCAACGACATTCTTTTAAATACAGAAAACTACTAAACAAATTTCTAAGCCTCCAATGCCATTTTATACATTTTTGCCAAGAGATTAATAATAAATGAGCACATAACTTCTGAGAATAATAATTAATTACTATTTTTGGGAATTTTGATTCAAATGAAGTTGATGACTATAAAAAAGTGCTCTGATTTCCTGAGAATAAAGAGCCATGCCCTTTATGACTATACAAAAAATTCTCTTTTTTTCTGAGAATAAAAAGCCATGCCCTTTATGACTATTTAAAAAGTGCCCTGTTTTCTGAGAATAAAAATCTATGCCATTTTTGACTATAAAAAGAGCTCTGTTTTTTAGAAACACCATCAGTGGCATTCATTAAACAGAACATAATGTACGTTCAATTACTTTTATTGGTCCTGTCAACATTTCTAACGAGGATAATCGCTTACGAAATATGTGAGGATCCACAATATTTCCGTAATTTCGATCATAGCAGTTGGCGCATTACACAAACAAAATTAAAAGGATTTGACGAATCAAAACTACCAGACATGGATAACCACTACAGTAATTCTGAGGATTATTTTCTAGTCGATTATAACAGTGGATACGACGATATTAGAGTAGTTCTTAACTATGATACAATGTATGGAATTGTTGCTTATTGGATATCTCATAATACGGTCGACTACGATGACTACATGCTAGAACTACTTACAGAAATAAATCAATTTGATAATACTGGTTGGGGTGGAAACATAGAATATACAGATCATTCAATTATGATTAATTTTTTAAATAATAATATGCTTGAAATGAAAAATATGTTGATAGATAATTGTATTTGGGGATCCTATACTGTTAATCGCCATAGAACTCCACAGAAAATTTGTTGTTCGCATACGAAATAAGAAAAAACATTTTGTAAAAATAACATGACATGAAAAAATGTCTCTCGAACAAAGAATTTATACTCTAAATAACATAGACATGTTAGAAATAAAGACCTTATTTGTACTTGATAAAAATAAAAATGTTGTTCTTTACTATAAGTTGTATTTACAAATCACAAGAATATTAAATTTGTACTTTAATTTTAAAAATGACCAACAAAAGTTGTACCGAATCTTTTTATCGTACCTACTAGCAATCAAATGACATTAAATATTTTCTGGTAAAGAATATACTTAAATGTGTCCTAATTAAATATAGCCTGAGTCCCCTTCCCTCTTCTCTTAATTAAAACTTTGTATGATCCTAGACTGACATGAACTTCAAGAACTCCGGCAGGCAGCTGTCGTCCGGCGTCATAAGAAGACAGCCAAGGAACCCAAACTCGAAGCCAAGCCCGATCCCGAATCCCCTCCTGCAATTCATTATCTCCGTCTGTCGCTGGGCTCGGGGAGCCATTGAAACCCTTTATTTGTTCGCTGCTTTTAAGCAAATTACAGCCTTTGGAAACTTACCTGGCCATCCAGCAGCAGCAGCAGCAGGTTGCAGGTTGCTCGTTCATTCATTCGGCGGGCTACCTGCAACTTGCAACTCGCAATTGGCAACTGCAATGCCACGGCCAGGGCCACGGGCGATGGCTTGCATGCAACGCGATGGAAGCGATTGTCCGGCATTTGCATAAGTCAATGCTATTCCTGGAGCGGATCTGGGTTTCTCGCTCTCCACCATCGGTTAGGGGACACACACGCACTATGATGGGTCTTGTGGGATATGGATCCTAAATCTAAGACTTTATGATTATTACTCAACAGCAAGCCAAGGCGATTTTCCTTAAACTGCATTTAAAGTAAAGAAAAGTATTAGCAGAATTGAATTTATTTGTAAGATTTTGTTTAGAATAAGTTCTTGGGGAGAAGATGGGTTTCTAAATCAAGGAATTTATGTTTATCACTCATCGCAATCTCAAGTGATTTTTCTTATAAATAAATATATAACTACTCCTAATCAGAGGAAGTGCAGTCGCTTAATTTGTCATTTCTTATCGATTTTAGTTAAACTCTCTAATAGTAAAATATCCAAAAAATAAATCACGTTTAGGCAAATCCCACAAATTAGTGATTAGATCATAGCCTTTTGACTATGCAGCAGCAACCGCAGCTTGTCATGTGCACAAAGTCCAACTTCAGGGGCCACTCAGGCCAATTGGTGCCCACAGATGGAGGAGTCAGGGTTCCACGTAGAGAAATTACTTTAAGATATTGTTACAAAATATTGTGTCTTATTAAAAAAATAACAAAATAATAGAGCTGGAACTTTGAATGTAAAAATCTTATTTAACCAAAGCCAAAAAGTGTTTAATATTCAAATTATAAGTATTGTAATTATTAAGGGCTTTCAAAAGTCATGAATAAAATTTATAAATTCGAAAATGAAATATAAAATACAAAATATAATTTATCTATATTTTTCCTGTAGGTTTTTATAACAAAATTGCTGATAAAAAATATAAAAACAAAATTGAAGAAACATTTCTAAAATAACATTATTGTGTCTTTAAAAAATGGGAAATATTTTCATAATTTTGATTTGAGCAAATGCCAAGTCCGCTGGGCAATTTGTGTGTTATTTTTTTTTTCGCCATGCCAAGCCGCTGGAGAGGAGTAGGAGCCGTAGCCGGGTTCGTAGCCACAGCAGCCTCGGAGTTCCACCAGTTAAACGCTTCACCTGTTCGCGCAAGGCGTGTGCTTGTCTTGCCATGGCCATAACTCTACAACCTGCCCCGATTTGCAAGGGGAGGGCGAGGCGTTGGTTATTAAAGCCGGAGGAGAGCGAGTCTGTGTGTTGAGTCTGGCCAAGACGCGCGTGCTTCCTTGCTTGACTGCCGACTGCCTGACTGCCTGCCTGCCGCTTGAAAACTCGTTTCGATTATGAAAATTCCAAGCATTAATAACTCTGTTGCTGTTGCTGCGACTCTGACTTGGACCTGGACTTGGTTCGGACTAAAGACTGGAGACTGAAGACAGAATACTGAAGCCTCCTCGGCATAAGCGCGGCGGCAAACTTGCTACAGAATTTTGCGCTATAAATAACAGGCGAAAAATACTCGTATATGGAAAAAAAGAATAAAGAACAATTCGGTTGTTAGGACCAAATGCATATTTATGTAAGATATATATATATATATATATATTTATATACTAACCAACAGTAGCTGGCCGGAGAGTAAGTGAACAAATTTTGCTCTCTCTCTCATTATTTCCCATTTAATTTACACTTGCGAGCAGCGGGTTCAAAAGTCTGCTGACAACAACAACTGGCATGCTAATAATTACAAAAAATGCAACAAAAAACGAAAAATAAAAAAACAGTGACTACGTTTTAATGGCTTACACTAGACAGCAAGAAAATTGTTATTTTTGTCTACATGTAGTACCTTTTTTAGGTCTTTTAAAATAACAAAAAAATGAAATGACTTGCTTGGTTATTTTATTAGTATTAATAAATATATTACAAAATCAAATGAAATAAAAGTAATCATTTATATTTAGTTAGTCTAACTTAACCTTTTATTACCTCGTATAGTATATTATGTATATATATTTATTACAGGTCCTGGCTGACTAGTGTTACCATTAACCTGTTGCTCAGATGTTCTTCCACATTCGAGTTAAGGTTCATTGCAATTTCTATGCAAATTTATATAATTTTTTACGTGTTAAACGAATACGTACATAGCCACAGTTGATGGCTGTTAGGCGTCTAAGCTTGCAGCTACACAATAGTGGTTTTCATCGAGTGAGGGGCGTAGAGTTCACTTATAAAGCAGTTGTCCATGCATATTCATACTGCCGTTGGACCAGCCTCCGCGCCAGCTTATTTTCTTTGAGCGCTAATTGCTGCTCAGTGAGTTTGTTAGTTAAATCGGAAAAAGTATCTTTTTTTTCAACACTTTATTAGGTTATGATAGAAATTTCGAACCCTAAAAAGGTTTCGAGAAGCTGAACTCGAAACTATCGGCAAGCCTTGTTTCCTGTTGAAGTCACAAATAGTTGTATTTTGTATTGTTTTGTAATGTTTTTTATATATTCAATAATTTAAAATTGAGCTTGTTCAGTGCATACATTTCCAAGGAAATACAAATTATGCTCAGCCGAATAGAATAACCGGGCTGATACCGGGCTAAAATTACCTTTTTAATTATCCCACTGAGCGGACGAAGCCAATTAGCTTCAGGTGGCGCTAAAATGGCCCCAATCCATAAATATATGTACACATTTATTGGATAACAAATGCAAATTGCCGCTCTGACTTTACGAATTAGGTTTTTTTTTCCACGATGCTGGTTTTTCAGACCAGGCCTGCTCGTATGTATTTGGTAAATGGAGTTTTCCCAGTCGGCCTATATGGATATCCATTTATAATAACTTTAAGTTAAGTTTTAAGTTTAATAACTTCAAATTAAAGATGTACAAAGCTTAAAAACAAGTCATAATCACTAAATACTCGGTGTTGGGGTTGTAAAAAGCGTTGCCTATTTATTGGCAAATGTGGCTTTATAAATCCACTGTAATTATTCAGAAGACACATTAGTCTGTTTCAGCTTTTGCTTTCAACAATTAAATATATTATTAGATATGTAAGTATCTAATACATATCTTATTTATTACTGAATGTATCTAGCAAGTCTACGTTTATTAAATCCCAATTCAAGGAAATGGTCTGGTCAATCATAGTTGGTTGGGAATAGAACTCTTAAAATTCTCAGGGTTAATGTGCCAGATTGGGTAACAACACCCTAAGGGGCTTATAAAGGGCATCCAAAACCTAAGGTCTGCAATATTAGGTTGAGACTTTTCGGAAATTGAAACTGGAACAGTCCTCATAATAAAATAACCTTCTTTCTATTATAATCCAATTCAGAATAATCGAATTATTTCTTTCTCTGTGCTCTGCTAAAGAGCAGGCGTGCACAGTAGCTCAGGTGAAGTGGATGGAGGATGGGGCCAGCGTTCAATTACCTGTGGCCAAAAGGCGCTTAGTTAGTTTCGCTAGCTCTACCAACTGGGAACTGGGAACTCAGAACTGAGAACTGGGAACTGGAATTGGTAACTGGGAAACACTGCGACTGGTAGCTGTTAGCTGAGAGACCTTTGTTTTGGCGGCACGAGTCACCACCACCGGCACATCTCCTCCTTCCAATGCAATCAATGCAATCAAGTTGGGCCTGGGCCAGCAGGAAATAGCTTTCATTGCCCTTGATTATGAGCCATGAGCTTGCACTTCCAGTTCCAGTTCCACTTCCCCTAACTCTCGGTCCAGATCAATTTAGATAACTGTGTGGGTAATTCGGACAGGCCACGCCTAATTGAATTCCCCAACTAAAAAGGGAAATCAAAGCCATTAAAAAAGGCATTTAATTGGGAAACCTCTCTCTTATTTTAGTCTTTGATACTTTATCGGTATCGGTAAGTAGTATCCACTCTTATTTAGATATTTTGTTACAGTTTTGTAAAACTGCGTTCTGTATGATTTCAGCCGATTAGAAACGTTCAACAAACACGTGCATAAATAAGTCATTTATTTCAGTTGGAACATAAAGTAACAAATCATGTTCTGAAAGTTCTTAGCCTGAGTTTAAGTTCATAAAGGTCAGGTTAAAATACACAGCATATTTATTTGAAAAGCCTAAAACACGTTTTATATCTTACACGAGGGTAACAAAATATTTAGGGATATATGTAGATTCGGCCACGAGGTCTGAGGTATATAAATGAGCTAGCTGAGAAGATCGTTAATGCACAGTTACGAGCCTCAGGCTGCGAGTTCGGGTTTCACATGATCGCATCGTCGTCAGCAGAGTCTCTCAAAGGTAACTCCGCCATGTGGGCATTGGCTGCAGCATATCTTTTACGAGCTTTTGGACTTGGCTAGTTAAGGTTGTGAACCTGTTCTTTCGGTTACAGTTGTCGTAGCTCCGTAGCTTCGCTCCTTCCTACCCCCTTTCGCCGATTATTAACGATCATTATGAAGTTTTAAGTTAAGTGGTCAATTAACATTTGCATGACTGAAATCGGAATTGGAAATTAGTGTCTAACTAATTAATGCACAAAGCAGAGTAAAAAGGCGAACCAACAAAGATGCTTTCGCGTTTCAGTTCACTCCAGTTACCGATCTTCCTCCTCTTCGGGTATTCAACAACATGGTAAGTTCATTAGGCGACATCTCCAGTCCCGGCCGATGAGGAGAGTGAGAGAAATGATGACGATTAAGATGATGATGTTCGATGTTCGACTGGCAAGCAGAGGCTGCATTTTTGGTAATTTCCCCTTGACTGTGACACAATCAATTCACCGACAGTCCATGACTTCGCATAAGTCATTCATAATGATGGCTTCGACATTATTCATCTAGCTTGATTGCTTTGTTAGTCTTTAATTGATTTACGCCCATTCATTGCCCCCTCTTTAACCTCACACTCGGCGGTGTATCGGTGCAGTTCATCGCCTCTCCTCCCCCAGTGCCTTTCTTTGGTTTCTCCCTTTTATTATCGTGTCAAGGCGTATTATATTACAGTCCGTAATTTATAAATCATGCTCAATATTTTGATTTGAGCTCATTTCCAGTGTCCGACCGACCGAAAGACTGGACTGGGCCAGTCACAATCTTTTCCCTCCCATTCCCATTGTTCGTTGCTGGGTCCAGATATGATCGTGGAAAGAAATACTTGGGACTAGGGAGAGATATGCATAAAACTATATATTTATTGGTATTGTCAAATTTACAGTGTATATGTACATTGATGGGTTATCGTTACTTAATAAAACATTTCTTTTACTTTACGAGTTAATTTATAGAACCTACATTTTATGGGGGTTTCTTATTTGGTAAGTTTTCAGCTATTTATATTTCGGTTGATATACAACCTAAATCAGTTTTCTTTTCTTACGAGTAGTAACCTAATCCACTGGGGAAAAACATTTATATGGAGCGGGTTGGGCTGTCCACTTGTAGTATCTCCATAGCCCGGCACGATTAGATACTCTCCCAACGCACTTGTGGATCGCGCTCGATTAGATACTCCCCGCCTTAGACTCTGATTAGATATAGTAGCTCTCCATATATATACCATATATGAAGTACTCAAATGCCATGACGTTTGGTGGGGTGGGGGGACATTTCTTCTTCCGATTTTCCAAACTATATTCCTAGAATTCTTTTTCGGTACATTTTATTGGGTAATACTGATTAGAACCGCCTAAAGAAAGTTAATAAAACGACCCCACGAAATGGGGTATTGGTCAACGCTGATTAGTTTTTCAATCAGTTACAAATAATTAGTAATGAAATCTCAGTGGGCCAGTAACTATCTTTTCCCATACACACACCTGGCCAACACAAATCAGATGTCGGAGGTGAGATATGCAGCCATATGAAATTAATTTCAACATTTTCGCCCCTGGCCACTGACAGAATCGATGATCGAGCTTGGCTGCCTGAAATGGTTTTGCTTTTGTGTGACTTTGAATCGATCGTTATTGCTTTTCTGGTATACACTTGCAGAAGGTATTATAAATTTGATTCAAAGTCTGTATTAGGGGTGTGAAAAAGGTGTTAGTATTATAGAAAATGTTTGGGTTCTTAGAATGTTCCTCAGCTAGATCGGTAGAAAATATATGAGGAAGTTAGCATAGGTTTTCACATAAAAGTGAGTGATGGGCTGTTATAAAAGAAAAGGTGATGTTATGCTGGTGAATTAGTTAAAATGACCAAGAGTGTGCTATAGTCGTTGTCTTTTGTTTCTTAAACTGGGAGGTCCGATGTTGGGGTGGATGTGGCTTGTATGTATGTCCATGTGGTGTGAACGCGACATTATCTGACGGAGCCATGTGGATATCAAGTGTTCTCGTGGCTATTCCGATTAACACTCGCGCCATCGATACATACGGCCGGCACTTCTCTTTTTCAGCGCCGCTGTTTCGGCCTCTGAAGTGTTTCCCTATCGAACTGGACCCTCTATTGCCCGATTTAAATTGTAGATTGGCCAACACACACGCCCGCAATTAGTTGTTGCTTGTGAAATTGTCACACGATTGCTGACAGGGCAGTTTTTAGTCGCTAGACTGCTTCGAATTTTTCAATAGAATTATGAAATAGCTTAGTTCTAAAAGTATCTAGAAGGGGAATAGAATTATTGGGAACATTTCAGTATAACAAGAACGCCTAGACTCTTGACAACTACTCAGTGGCTTCCAAACAGTCAAAGTTCTTTGATGGGCTTAATTATCAGAAATGATTCACTACGCCGCCCCATTTGGATTACCACGAACTCTAATCGGGAATATATTACAGGGTAATGGCAAGGCGATGGATTATCCAGTTATGCATTATTCAAGGGGAGGTCAGAAAACCAAGCCAAGGGAGAAGGGCCAAGTCTCCCGTGGCTTTAATTGATTTATGCAGCCTTTTATTGAAAATGAGACCGAATAGGTTAAGTTTACGACCTGACAACAGCGGCCGGTGATGGGGAAGGGGGAACACATACACCAAGGAAGGAGTCAAGAGAGGCAAGGTGTGCATATTTCATTAGAGCCGCTGCTAAGTTCATTAACAGGTGTTATATTCGTTCTGGTTACGTTGGTCGTTCCGCCTCTCGGGGATCGTGTTGGTTTCGACCAGGCCAGCCCGAGACTAACGCATTTTTCGTTTTCCTGATTAGATTAACCCCTCCGAACCAGAAACCCCACGAAATAATACCCACTATGCCGAGAAACTGTAAAACTTAAAAGCCCTGTAAACGGTTTTACGATCCCTATTCCTTCAGCGCTCTCGTACGTGTCATTGTATTTGCCTCATATATCTCTCTTTTGTCGGTGGAACTCTAAATAAACACAGAGTCTCAGGCTCTCTTGTGTGGGTTTAACCACACATCATATATCACTCTATACGTATATACTGTTGTATCTGTAACTCTGGACACTCTTGACAATTAAGTCGCTTGTTTGCCAGGTGGCACTCGCTGGAATTTATATTTGTTTTGTCTGTCATAACAGACTCAACAGTGCATTGATGTGTCCAGAGAGAGAGAGAGAACCCTTAAATACAATCTCTGGCTGGGATCAGCTTCCAGGCGTTATCTAGTCTGGGCCATGCTTATCAATAACTCTGAATGTTGTAACAGTTCGAGTGGACGAATTGAGTGGAAATTATGAAAGGAAAGAATAGGTAATATCTGGGATAGGACACTTCTTCGATCGGTTGCAAAGTTTTAAATTGATTTCTTGATTTCTGAGCACTACACTTGAATATTTACTAATAACTTAAAACCATTAGAAATATGGTATAATAAAATTATATTATATAATTATTGTGAAAAAAAATGGTTGCTATTATTATGATTACTATGATCTATCCTCTTCATTTAATTCCAGTCACGATCCTTGTACAGTTTGATGACTTATTAAAACATAATTACAAAATTTGTAAACCATAATTACTTTAATCTAAGATGCTACAGCGTTAAAATAACTTAAGAACTGTCTATAATACCACTAAGCAAGGAAACCATTATCTGAAATGTTTAAATAATTGATTCCATTACCTATTCTGATCTATCTCGTCTTTTAAAAAGTATCTACGTTAATCTCAAACAGGTACGATCAATTTCTTTAACACAAGTATCTGAAAGTTCCGCCCAATTACTCTTAACCATAAGCACATGTCCTCGATTAAATCATAATATTTCAGCTGCGTTTTCCCCGATCACGTTTCGGCAATTTATAAGCATTTAATTGTTTGATTATGGCTGTGGTTTCTTATTTCACATTTCTCTAATTTCAATTTATGAACATTTAGATGCCGCAACGGAGGGGCAAAAAAGAAAAAAAAGAAACCAAATGAAACGCAACGGAACGAAACGAAACTCAACCTGCTGCTGCCTTGCCTTGGCTAGTAGTTTGACTATAATCGTAAATTTGTGGACGATAAAGGAGGATAAAGAGAGGAGGGTTCCGGCGAGAGGTATCATAAAAGAAGACAATTTTTGTCACTAAATGATGCCGCGATGAAATTAAGAAACCAGCGAGCAGCCTCCGCTAAATGCTCACAGAAACAGCAAGAAGCGAGCGGAACCATAAAATATATTTTTTATAGGTTCTTCTCTCGCAATCTTCCCTCCTCTTTCTTTTTTTTTTTTACAGTGCAAACACGAAACAAAGATTAGTTACATATGAAATAAAAAAACCTAAGCAGTATTATCTTTATAGTATCAATTTATCATTGTTTGTTTAAAATGTTATGTTGGATGTTTTAATGAAAAATCTCTACAAATATTGAAGAACAAATTAAAGAAAATTTAGAATAAATTATTTTGACTGTTTTGTATATATATATACTTTTTTTTAAAGAAAAATGATTGTAAAAGTAGATGGAAATATTCAAAATTAAATCAATTCTAATCCAATCCTATATGAAAAGCTTGAATCTATGGTTTTATGGGAAATCTTTTTTAGTTCCCTTAAAGTCTAAATATAATAATTTCTGTGTACTAAACGTATTAAAAAAGAAATATATAATAATCCTTCTTTTTATCTTATTTTTTGAGTTCCTTCTATCGAGTGTACACTATATAGTGTTTACCTGCAGACTCTGCGCCGAGGTCCGGGAATTGGAAATGGGAATTGGGAACGATCTCTCTCCTCTCGTTTTTTTCTTTTTTATATATTTTTTTAACTGATGTCATCCCAAAAGGCGTCGCTCTGCTGCTGCAAAAAATAAGAATTTATGACCAATTTTCTGCCGCTTGTTCGCATCCCGATCCCGCGGTTTTCACTCCTCCCCTCCGATCGCCTTTTCGCTTACGCACAATTGAAAAACTTGTTTTTTCCCGGTATTATTTGAGGCATTCGTTGTACTTTTTTTTACAGATGGTTAAGGACACGGACGACATCTTTACCTGACAGTATTAGAGGTATCTTAAAAAGATCTAATGCTGCCCGGTAAGATGTGAACAGATGTCCTTGCTAGCTAGCAAGTTGCACTTGGAGTTGCCATTTCGGGTTTTACTTTATATAATATTTATAATCTTTTATAATCTCTTTTTAATGGAAGCTCAAAGTTCTCAAGTTTTTGTGTGGAACCTTGGAACATTGGCCCCTTTTGGCGATAAGAGATTCTGTTGCGAGTTCCGTCGAGTTTATTTCAATGCTTTTTGCGCTTGTTTTAGTTTTTTGCTTTGTAAATTTAATCCCATAACGAGTATTGATTTTTTCTCTCTGTTTTTCTGTTGCTGGGCACAAAAACAAAGCCGGGCTCCATTAGTCCAGTGCAATGTGTGCGTGCGTGTGTGTGTGTTACCCAACAAACTTTAACTTTGTACCGGCGCGCGTGATGCCCCAGGGAGAGCGAGCGAGAGGCGGGTATAAACGCCTACTTTGACTTTTCAAGCGTTTGTGTGTGCGTGCTATTTTGTTGATGTTATTTATAATTAAATTGAAGCTGGCGCCAGCCGATGAATGCAATTATTATTGTTACGCGAGATGCACCTAAACACAATCACACACAAGCGTACAAAGTTCCAGTTGCTTTGACACTCTTTATCGTGTTTTATTATTCTTGATTTCTGTTTCTGTTTTTTTTTTTTCGGCCACCGGAAACATGGACTATAACGCCCGCACACACAGATACACGCGGCCGGCACGCAGAGAGGCAGCCACAGAGAGAGATCCGGACCGTTACGATCGAGCACTTTGCAACGCGATTGAGAGAGTGGCTGCCTGGAATAGGCAAATTTCGGCAGTCACTCCTTAAAAGCCAAAGAATATTAATAAATTGTAGTAAATAAACCGTCACGATCGAGCACCAAAAGAGAACTGAAAAAAGATTTAAAATTTTTTAAAATTGAAAGCTGCGAGCGCCGGCAAGTTGCGTCGCCGACGGCAGCAGCGCTGCCCGTGATCGTCGCTCTGTCGGCGGCGACAGCGCTGCCTCGAACATGTTGGAATCAAGCTTGCTGCCTGACGTGGCTGCTGCTTTCGCCGTTACGTTTACGTTTGTGATTTGATTTTTTTACTGTGACACATTCCTTTGTCGCATATTGTAACGGTTTCTCGGCTTCCTTCTTCGGGCGTTGCTGCGCTGCGCGCTCTCTGCCGCAGCGCAGCCCCTGCTCTTGCTACTATCAATTAGCCTCTTCTTCTTTTCCATCTCTCTTTCCTCTTTCCCCTCCTCCTTTTCCGTCTCTTCCTCGGGCGCTTTTCGTTCCCGCTGCTTTGGTTTCCCGCCTCTTTCGTACTTTTCGTTGTACTTTTAGTGGCTTTCATTGATTAATCAAATTGAAATTGAGCTTCGTACGTACAAAAAAGGGGCTTGAGACATTTCGGTGAAAATATGAATTGCTTTTGATTTTTCTTCTACATTTTTCAGAAATTTGGTAATCATAAAAGTTTACCAAAGGCTGTGCCTTTCTTTTGGGTACGATTAATACATTTTCAGGTTTTTAAAGAAAAATATAGAACTTGACAATGAAAAAGTAACGATCTTTAAGTATCTGGTGAATTTTTAGACCATCACCTAGAAAGCATGCAAATTTTGTTATAGGAAAAATACTTTCTCCCGTATGCTTTAAGGGCCTAACTGTATAATATTATTACATGTTTCAGTTTCACGATTCTAAATTTTTAACTCTATTTTCTTTTTAAATCTTTCCCTTTAACCTTCTGAGTTTTTTTTATATTTATTTTTATTGCTGTTTTCTAGATAAAAACTGAAAGTTAAAAGTTTTCTTAGTTATTTTATTAAATCTACATAATTTCTTCAATAGTCCTTAATTTTGCACTTCCGCTTTCTTTTTTTCTTAACCATTTTTGCATTATTTCCTGGGTTAGCTTTACAAACCCCGTGTTTTACCTGAGCTTGCATCTGTTTTCCGGTTGCCCCTGGCGATTATAAAATCATGACATGACGTTTAGCTTCCGTCAACGGTTACAGGAATTCCCGTCGTTCTTTTTTTGGCCGTTGCTTTTCATTAACACGTATTGCTTTTGGCGTTTGCCTAATTCCAATGTTAATCGATTGTGGAAAATTTGCTTAATTGTCTTTATTTTTTTGGCAACCAAAGAAGAATCTGTGAGTCAGCAGAGTCGGACACACGTGTAAAATTCGCGCGTTTACTTATTCTCGCTTTCTTTGGCAGTTCTTTTTTCGGGTGAACGCTCCTCCGATGCGGCGAGGCTGGAAATGTTGGAAATGTGTGAAACACGCGTCGAACTGGAAGTCGTCGGTAGGTGTTAAAATATCTTTAAGTTTGGCTCTCGCACACAGCCACACACTCACACATACACGCGAATCACGAATTAGAATTCATTAGGTTTTTATTTGGAATTTCTCTTAACACTTGACCGAGTTCCGTTGCACTTGTCGTCCGCTCCCCTTGACTTTTGATTTCCTCAAGAGTTTTGCCTTGTTTTTACTGTTACTTTTTGTAGTTTTTTCTTTATTTTTTGTCTGTATCTTTTTTACTACTCTGGAATTTGTAAGGTCCACCGGCGCACGAGGCACACGATCAACTGTAAAATGTAAAGAAGATTGTAAAAATAATGTTGGGAGTCGCTTCGCGCGCGCATAGCGACTGCGACGTCAGCAGCGCCGCTTCGAGCTTGTTGGATCTCGCACAGCTGTTCGCCGTCTCCCTCTCTCGCTCTCTCCTGTAGTCAACTACCCAGTGCTATTTGTTGTCGCATTTCTATTAGCCAGCCCCAGCGGCTGGCGCCATCCCGCTCTCGCTCCCAGCTCGCTTTCACTGCCGGCCTGTTGCGCCTAATACTAGTGCCGTCTCGCTCGCAACGAACATGAAACATGTTGCGACCGCATGGTTTTGTTACGTTCTCGCTTACGTTGCTCCTGGAAACGACGTAAGGGCCGTGTGTGCTTGCTGATTTGTTATTATTTTTTTTTTTATAATATCGAAATCAGGCTACTTTTCATAGCACTCTGTTTGTTCCCGCTTGTTTCTTTTTTTTTATATTTTGTTTTCTTTTTTTTTTTGCGGCATTGTAATTTCCCCGCGCGTCTGCCGGGCTGTCCGAAAATGGACATGTTCACTCAATTAATAAGAGTGCGGCAAAAAAGCAGCGCAGTCGGCACCCTACGCCGTAAAGGGGCGGCTTTCTTGGTCAAACTCTGGAATATGGACAATTTCCAGTTGTCTTATAAACTGTTAAAGTAAATAATTTTGGGTTATAATGATAATGAATTAATTAAGGTTCTTAGTTTTTACAGCAGTGAACTTGGTGTACACACTGTGAGAAAAAGGGGTTGATATATATATAAACTTTTAACTTTAGGAATTTTATACTTATTATTTTTTTGTTTTTAACATGAAAAAGTAGTAGTTATGTATACCGTCTGAAACTAGGGCACATTTTTTGAGTGTACTTTAAAAGGATTTGTACTACGTGATAATAGGCATACATATTTTCCGCATCGTAGGGGTCTTCGGTGTCAACTGAAGCCCCGGTCACTAATAAACACAAATTTTCTGGTTGAAAAAAACTCTTTTTTTGGGATTTCAGTGCTTTTTTGTATACTCTTGCAGGGCATTATAATTTTGTCCAGAAGTTTGTAACGCAGTGAAGGAAGCATCTCCGATTCCATAAAGTATATATATATTCAGCATCACCAGACGAGTCGATCTAGCCATGTCCGTCTGTCCGTCTGTACGTCCGTCGGTCCGTTTCTACGCAAACTAGTCTCTCAGATTTAGAGCTATCGGGCTACAATTTGCAGCATAGTCTTCTTTCTATTCTCACTAGTATGTAAGTCGGAACGGGCCAGATCGGACAACTATATCATATACATACCTGCCATAGGAACGATCGGGCCAAAATGGCATATTTTCGATTTTTTTTAAGATATCCGAATGAATATATGCTTATTTTATATTATTCTAACATTAACTCGTTATTTTTGTACTTCCAATTGCAAGCTGCAAGGGTATACAAACTTCGGTTTACCGAAGGGAGCATTCTGTCTTGTTTTTATACCCTTGCAGGGTATTATAATTTTGTCCAGAAGTTTGCAACGCAGTGA